>JAOXYA010040332.1:0-12602 GCA_028565675.1 Sorex palustris
GGATGAAGGAGACGTTACTGGGGCCTGCTCGAGGCAATCGACGAATAACAGGATGGTTGTGATTCGTGATTCGTGAACACGTGTGTAGGTGTTCTATAGAGACAGGCAGATAAGAAGAAAGAACACACACTACATGCATAACACATAAACATAATAATACATGTAATCAATTTAATGCCACAATGTCTAGGAATTGCAGCTTCTTAAGAAATGGCTGTAGGAAAACTAAATATTTAAGCAAAGAGAACATGAAATGTCATGGGAAAAATTATTTGGACGACACAGAAAATCGAACATGTTTCTCAAAAGCAGATGCAGAGAAAGACCTAGATGCATGTAGCTAATTCGGTCCATGATCCCAACAGCATATAGTGAGGAAGTAGGTTTAAAAAAAAAAAGAAAATAAGGGGGGGAAATCAGTGAGAAGTGAATTGATGGCCAGGTTACAAATGTGAAGAAACGAGGTAGATTAATTTTTTGGGAGGGATGACGCACAACTGGGCTTACTCCTAGTTCTGCATTCAGAAGTGACTCCTGGCTTGGGGGACCATATGGGGTGTCAGGGATAGAACCTAGGTCAGCCTCGTTCGAGGCAGCACCTACCCCAGGTACTGGTCCCTCAGGCCCGACAATGTGAGGCTTAATGCTCTTAGTGCCTGAGAATTGTCCCTTTGCGTGGAACAGTCACTGAGCAAGTCTCAAAGTTTCCAGTGGAAACTCTTGGGTGTTGAAGCAGAAAGACGCAGGCAGGAGAAGCGTGAGTGGGCACCAAGGCCACGGGTAGGACGGGTGTCCAATGGGGGCGTGTGGCCCGCGGGTGGTGAGATCAGGCTGTACTGGGAATGTGGCGGGGCGGAGTTGCTGACATGGAAAGGTCCCCTGACGCTCCGGGAACCCTCAGTACCTCACCAGCACTGTTCCCTCTGAAGTGCAGGATGTCTGGCCCTGACCTTCTTCTCTTCCACTTCTCATACTGGAGATAGCGTTGCTGCCACCGCCCCCAAGAGGTCCCCAGGTGAGCCAGTGGGTTCCAGAAGTTTCAGATCTTTCTTTCTTTTGGCTTTTTTGGCTCACACCCAGTGATGCACAGGGATTACTCCTGGCTTTACACTCAGGAATTACTCCTGGAGATGGTCAGGGGACCATATGGGATACTGGGAATTGAACCCGGGTTGGCCGCGTGCAAGGCAAACGCCCTCCCCACGGTGCTTCAGCTCCAAGTTCCAGATCTTTCACTCCTTGCTTCTGCCCTTCCCTTAATGCTTAGAAACGTTTCTAGAAACTGGGTGCTTAGTATTAAGTGAGGAGCCAACCGAGAGGAAAAGAACAAACAACAGATGTCTTATCCTGGATGATGTCAGCTCGACCCCCACGGGCCAACTGCACGGAGATATTATCTGACGTTTTCCAAAGAACAGGAGGGCATATCCCGGGGAGTCCATCCGACTGTGGCCAAGGAAGGGCACTGGAGGGCTGGCACTTCCTGCCAACCCTTGCTCTGCTTTTTTGCCTTCTCCCCCACTGAGTCCCAGCTGGAGAGTGAGAAGGTTCTGGAACCTGTCGGCCACCTCAGGGTGCTGGCACCAGCCCTTCCTTCTCCCTCAAGTCTTGGTCGTTTTTTGGTGAGTAACCAGAGCCTGGATTCCATCACACCTCACCCCAGGGCCTGCGTTCACCCTGCACAGCACAGCTAGACTGTTCTGTCTAGAACCGACCATCAGATCATGTGACCATCAGATCATGTGACCGCTCTCCAAATTGTCCTCACACTACTCACTGTGACTTACCAGTCTTGGCTTGGCCTCATGACTGCTGTGTTCTTTTGAATGCTGTGATTCTACTCTGCTCATTTCAGTATATTGTGTTCCCTCTGGGACAATTTGGAGAGCGGTCACATGATCTGATGGTCACATGACCTGATGGTCGGTTCTAGACAGAACAGTCTAGCTGTGCTCACTCATGCTGTTCCTTTTGCCTGAAATGCTTTTCCTCATCTTCTTACCTAACTGGTTTCTGACCTCAGGGTCCTGTCCATCTTGTGGGCTCACGTTTTCATGGTCCCGAGTCTTTGTTCTCATGGTTCCAGGCTAGCCTTTAACCCTCACTGCCTGCTTTCCCAAAAATGGAGTGTTGTGCTCGAATTTCAGAACCCCAGTCGCGGGGAGAGACCCAGTTCCACACACGGTAATGCAAAAGCAAAAGAACTTTATTACTAGCTCAAACCATCACTAGCTCAAGCTAGGGTCCAAGTCTCATCCAACATAGTGAAGTCTTGATAAGAACCCCAACTCCAAATCACTCCAAAGCAGTTTATATAGGGTTCAGGTTAAGAGCAATTTATATACTGGTCTATTTTTAGCATCGGCCCTATTTCAACAGTGGTCAGCAATTGGACAACGGTTCCTCAGTAACAGTTAGCAATGACATCTAAGGAGGGTATGGTGATTCCTCATGACTGGCCATACCTAACTGCCCAATTCCTTATCTTGGCATAATACTCAACTGGGAATCTACCAGAAACTGCAAGTCCTGCTTTGGGGAAACAGAAACGGAGGCCTAGTTGAGAATGTTAACTGCAGCTTATCATGGCATCAGTTTCTTCAAGACTCAATTCAAGGGGCTGGAGCAATAGCATAGCAGGTAGGGCGTTTGCCTTGCACGCGGCCGACCTGGGTTCGATTCCCAGCATCCCATATGGTCCCCCGAGCACCACCTGGAGTAACTCCTGAGTGCAGAGCCAGGAGTAACCCCTGCGCATTGCCGGGTGTGACCCAAAAAGCAAAAAAAAAAAAAAAAAAAAAAAAGAAAGAAAAAGTGTGAACTGAGGCATATATGACATGCAGGAAACAAACATGATATGGGATCCTCGGTTCATCCCCAGAATCACATTTCCCTAAGCACTACCTGGAATGACCCTGAGCACTGCCAGGTGTGGCACCCAAACCAAAATAAATAAAAGTTAAAAGAGTTAATAACAGTAAATCAGGTGTATGAAAATGCTGTATCATCTCTCATCTTTTCTCTACATATTAAAGTGCATTAGGGGCCAGGGATGTGGCTCAGTAACAGAGTGCATGCATGCCTAGTGAGTGTGAAGCCCTGGGTTCCAAACACACACACACACACACACACACACACACACACACACAGCTATTTTACCTAGATTTTGCAATAAACAAAATCATAAAAATCTTAGCATTACATAATTACTTTTGCTTCTGCTCTGTTGGATTCTTTATCTTCCCTGATCATATTTCTTTTAACTGCCTTCATTATTTTATTTCCAATTAAAGGATTAAAATTTTCGGTGTTGTTGAGAAATTCTTGCATAAGTACACTGTGGAGTAAAGCAGAAGGGAGTGGACAAGACATTGCTAACAGTTAAGCGCAGATAAGAAGGGTGGTTATGTTCACACTGTTTATGGACTGTGTTTTAAAATCTCATAAGTGAAATTTTGGTTTGAGGGAAAACTAATGTTCCTAGCAGTGTTCACTACTGAGCTCCGTTTGTTCCTCCCAAATGGAGGTGAATCAATTCTTTCTTGGCCCTCTTTGTGTCCCCAAACATCCTTTATGACATATGTCACTGTCACTGTCACTGTCCTCCCGTTGTTCATCGATTTCCTCAAGCGGGTCCAGTAACTTCTCCATCGTGAGACTTTTACTGTGTTGGCATATCGAATACGTCACAGGTAGCTTGCCAGGCATTGCAATGTGGGCGAGATACTCTTGGTAGTTTGCCAGGCTCTCCGAGAGGGGCGGAGGAATCAAACTCGGGTCGGCCATGTTGGCTGCATGACATATGTAACTCTTAGTTTTCCACCTAGAGAAATCTGAGTAAAGAGAAGGTGGAGGTTGGGGGGAGGGGAAGCCCATCTAAAACTTCAGGAGAAGGGAAAAAACCTTACAAAGGGTGATTTTTTTTCTTCTTTTGTCTCAGAAACATGAAAGGGGTAGATAAGTTATTAGATGAAGTTTACTGTGCAGTTAAAGAGTCAATATAAAGGCTGGCGCGATAGCACAGCGGGTAGGGCGTTTGCCTCGCATGTGGCCTACTGGGGTTCGAACCCCAACATCCCAGATGGTCCTCTGAGCATCACCAGGAGTAATTCCTGAGTGTAGAACCAGGAGTAACCCCTGAGCATCTCCAGGAGTGACCCAAAAAGGGAAAAAAAATTAAAGAGTCAATATATTTGGACTAAATCATCCTGAAATTGCATTTTGTCCTAGAGTAGAACTGGAAAGAGAATTAGATGGTTGGAAGAAGGGGTTATTTGGGGTTATGTGGGGTTATTTCTCAGGATCTTCATGACAAGGGTTTCCACACTTAGAGCTACTCCAAAATCTTCATCCTTGAATCCCCAAACCTCCTTCTGTGATCTGGACTGAGATAGCTTGCAATTGTCCAGATATACAGGTGGAAAGATAACATGAGCGAGACAGAGAAAGATAAAATTCCACATTATGTGGGGAGCAGCGATACTGCTGGCACATTTGACTCATCTTTTAAAAACACTTCCTTGAAGGAAAACGTCCTTGAGCATGAAACTTTTCCAAGATGCAAACAAGATTTTCCAAGTTCATCTTTGCAGCATGCATTGCTCCTTATGGCATGTTCGGTTTTCTCTACATAGGCATCACCTTCCTATTTTGCTCCATACACCCTCTCAGGGCAGGCTCTTTCCTGGTCAGTTCCCATTGCTAACACAGACAGTCTTCCTGTCTGAGACATCTGTGCTCCCAATTCTGTGGCTTACTCCTGAGAGCTCAAACTCTTGCACATCCACAGGAGCAAGCGTCCAGGTAGCCTCCTTCTTGTTCCATAGCTAGTTTCTGCCTTTGCAACATGCTTTCTAACAGAGCTTGTAGGGGTTCCCGAGCTCAATGTTCTTTCCTTCCCATTCCCCCCTTTGGGGGCTGTTTTCATCACAGGAGTGTCACACACCTGGTTGCAATGCTCACATGCATTTTTGGCTGTGGTGTACTCCAAGGGCCACATGCTTTAGTTGTGTAGCTTGTACACACATCGGTTGGGTGCAGTGTTCAGCAGAGGCCGCATACTTGGTTGTGATGCTTACTGAGGGTCAGACCTACCAGTTTCAGGGCTGACACACTCACAGTTGAGGTGCAAGAGAGATCACACACTTTGCCACTTTGCCGAAGCAAAGGGGAAATGGATGTGCCCGGGGGGGGGGGCGGAGCCATAGATACAAGTCTCCCCTTTACTGAGGCCAGGCAGGTTGCCTAGCAACTACGCTAACCCCAGGCCCTTCACTTTCTGTTAGTAACTGAGTTCCCCTGCTTAGACTGTTCTCATGCTGTGACCTTTGCTTATCTCTTTGGGAAATTTTTGTTATTTTGAGCCACACTTGCTGATGCTCATGAGTTACTATTGCCACCGCCCTCCAGGATTACTCCTGGTAAAGTGCTTGGGGGATCATATGGGATGATGGAGATCAAATTTGAATTGGCTGCATGCAAACCAAATGCTATTGTACTATGGCTCCACTCCCCCACCATATCTCTTTTCTTTGTTTAATTTTGGGGGATGTACACCCCGGGGTGTTCAGGAGTTACCCCGAGTTACCCCAGTCTTGGTGCTCAGTGGACCACGTGGAAGCTGGAGTTCTCGCAAATAATGCATGTGCTTCAATCCATTGAGTTCTCTCCTCAGTCCTTTGTTTATCTTTTCTTTCTTCTCTTTTTGAGTTTAAAGAAGTGTTTATTTAAGAAAGAGAAAAAACTAGCTCTTCCAATGGGACAAATATCTTGCTTATCTTCTTGATCATGATTTAAAGTCCCGTGGTTACACCATCCTCCATTCCTATGAATGAATGACCTTCTTGACCCAGCCTACACCCTGCTCCTTCTGAGGTTTAATGGTTTTGTTTTATTTTGTTTTTAGTTGCTGGGTCATATCTGGCAGTGCTCAGGGGTCACTCCTGGCTCATGCATTCAGGAATTACTCCTGGCGGTTCTCAGGGGACCACATGGGATGCCAGGAGTTGACCCTAGGTCAGCCACATGCAAGGCAAGTGCCCTACCAACTGTACTACCTCTCCAACCCCTGATACTTTTCTCTAAGATTTAACACATATATCCCTTGGCTTGGAAGCTCGGAAAACCTCCGTTTATATATTTTTCTCCACCAATTTACTTTCCTAAATCAATACTTTCCTATACAAAACTTTTAATGGTTTCCTTTTCACCACAGAAGAAAGACCTAGTTTTAGCTAAGGATTTAAGGTCCTGCCAGCCAACCCCATTGACCTTTCCAACCACTTCTACTTTCAGCAGCACAAGTTCTGTTCCCACTCAAGCTCAATTCAAAGTTTCCTGAACAGTTTGCTCATTCTGCCTCTACATTCATTTTTTTCTCACTCAGCTCCTACCCCAAGAAGAATAATTACACCTGACCATCTTCCTCCTCTCCAGCTCCCCACTTAATGATGCCTGTTCTTCAAACAAAACAAAATCCACAGGCTCAGATTGCCCTCCTTGATGCCTCTCCTAAATTCCTGTAGTCATGAGGATGTTCTGCATGAATTTGATAATTTATCCATATCTTGTCCATGTTTTCCTCTGTCCCTGTCACTTTACTTCTTGGATGTTCTAGTCTTATACCTAATGTTCTTGGATGTTCTAGTCTTATACCTAATATTCATAGACTTTGTGACTTAAGTCATTGAGACTTCACTGTCTACCCTACATGGTGGGGGAATGGCTTAGATAGCATTCCTGACAGGGCCACATGAAAGAAGATGGCATGGATACTAAGGTTGGACAGTGGAGTGTCAATTCAAATGCTGGATGCCGTATTATCTGGAACTCGGTGGGTTTTTGGTCATTGTTTGTTTGTCTTTGGGCTACACCTGGTAGTGCTCAGGGCTTAACTCCTGCCTCTGCACTCAGGGACCACTCCTAGCAAGTGTGGGGGACCAAATGGGGTACTGGGGATTGAATCCAGGTTGGCTTCATGCGAAGCAAATGCCCTGCCCACTGTCCTACCTCTGGAACTAGCTAAGCCTGTAGCACTGCAGCACTGTCCTCCCACTGTTCATCGATTTGCTTGAGTGGGCCCAGTAACATCTCCATTGTGAGACTTGTTACTGTGTTTGGCATATGGAATATGTCACTGGTAGCTTGCCAGGCTTTGCCGTGTGGGCAAGATACTCCCGGTAGCTTGCTGGGTTCTCCGAGAGGGGTGGAGGAACTGAACCTGGCTCAGCCTGGCTGGCCTCCCGCAAGGCAAATGCCCTACTGCTGTGCTATTGAAAACAAAACAAAACAAAAACCTTGTCAACAAGATTTTTGTTGCAAGGATTAAAAAGATCTTGCAAAAGTGGATCATTTGGACTTTTTGAAATTTTAAGTAAATAATTGTTGAGTAATAGAAGGTCAACAAATATTTTTCTGGTTGTCTAAATTGAAGTGAATATCCTTATACACACTCTGCTCCTCATCAGTACATTAGTACTGAGTATCACCACTCAGTTAAAGGACATAATCCAAACTTTGGTGGCAGTCACCTTTCTGTTATGTCTTAAAGTTTTTTAAAATGAGACCTGCAGTGTCCTTTGTCTTCTTAGAATGTCACAATCAAAGCCCTGCAAAGTTTTAAATAAACATAACTTCATTTACCAATGTATATGCAAAATAGTCTTGAAATATGTCTCATATTTCAAGTCTCTGAAATATGTATAATAATGTATAATGTATAATAATCAGTGATTTTAGTACAGTTTTCTGTTTTATTTTTACTGTATTTTGGTTTGTTTGGGGATTCCACAGTGGTGCTCAGGGGTTACTCCAGGCCCAGTGCTCTGAGGTAGCAGCCAATGGTGTTTGGTGCTGGGAACTGAATGCGGGCCTCCTTAACCAAGGCATGCATTCCAACCACTGAGCTGTCCCTCTGGCCCTTGAGTTTCTCATACTCTTTTGTGTTGTTTTGTTTGCTTGGAGACCACATCCAGCATTGCTCAAGGACCACTCCTAGCTCTGAGCTCAGAGGCCAACACTGAGGTGCTTTGGGAACCATATGAGGATGCTGGGATTTGGACCTGAATACTGCCACATGCCTGGCAAGTGCCTTAACCTTTGTACTATAGTTCTCGTCCAATATTTTCCATATTATCTGAGAAACAATTAAGCTGACATGACCCAATGCATTTCATCTAAACACAATAAAATATTCAATTGGACATGTGTTTAATACATTGCTTGAGTAAATTAAATGAGCCTCATGTACTCTAAATACATCCTTAGGTGGATTTGCCCATGTTTTTCTTTTTCTTTTTTAACCAGTATAATAAATGATCTGTTACTGTCACTGTCCTCCAGTTGTCCATCGATTTACTCGAGCGGGCCCAATAACATTGTGAGACTTGTTACTGTGTTTGGCATATTGAATATGTCACAGGTAGCTTGCCAGGCTTTGTCCTGTGGGCAAGATACTCTTGGTAGTTTTCCGGGCTCTCCGAGAGGGGCAGAGAGGAATTGAACTCGGATCGGCCGTGTCGACTGCGTGCAAGGCAAACGCCCTACCTATGTGCTATCGCTCCAGCCCATAAATGATCTAAATATAAATATTATCTAAATATAAATAAATTATCTAAAGAGAATCAACTGAAAATATATGTTTTGTGGGGGTCAGAGGGTAGATAAGATAGAGAAGGGTCAAGATGACAATAATAGTTGAAAGTGATCATGATCACTCTGAACAAGAACTGAGTATTGAAGGTAGGTAAAGGGATATGCATGATGACCTTTTGGTATCTATATTGGAAACCATAATGCTCCAAATGAGAGAGAGACAGAGACAAAGATGGAGACAGAGAGATAAGAGAGAGATGCCTGTCATAAAGGCAGGCTGATGAGGGGGTATTAGGGGGACGGGGGGAGGGAAACTGGGGACACTGGTTGTGGAAATGTACACTGGTAAAGGGAAGGGTGTTGGAACATTTAGTGAAACTCAATAATAAACAACTTTGTAACTGTATATCTCAAAATAATTCAATTAAAATATTAGTTTTTAAAAAATAAATAAAACACAAGTTCACATCTACAGCAAGTGCAGCATCTAAGAGTGTACTAGCATTCAAAACCAAACGCATGCGATTCCCAGTCCTCACAGGGTAAAACAACAAAATAGCAAAAAGGATACTCAAAAGCAATCTCTTCAAGGAAAAAATACATAGATAACTGAATGTGTAACTACAATGATCAAAAATGATATTAGTTTCTGTAATGGGTGACGTATCATTTTTATTTTATAATTCTATAAAATTTTATAATAAAATTTTATAATTCTAGTTTAAAATTTTCTGTGAAATCCTGAAACCCAAGCACAAAAATTTGTAAGTCTACAACTGTACCTCAAGGTTGTTTTACTAATAAAAATTTTAAAAAATAAAAAATAAATAAATAATAAATTTTCTGTGAAACATTTAGTAAATTAGTGGGTTTTTTGTTTAACTTGTTTTTATTTTGGAGGCCACACCCAGCAAAATTTAGCTGTGTGCAAGGTACCCCCTGCACTATCCTACCCCCTCCGCTACCTCTCTGGGCCCAATTAGTTCTTTTTTTATAAGAACAATCTCTTATCAAACTTGTTACTCTATAATGTATTTCAACTCTTACCTTCTTGAAGTCACTGAGTTTTGCGTGGACCCAGGCATTTTCTCTCAAGGATCATGCAGCCTTTCTTGCATTTATAGCAAGCCTTTCGCCATGAAAAATTCACAGCTTTACAGAACAGGCATTTCCAGTCCCGTGGATGGTAGCTACCGTACCTCTCCCGGTGCTGAGCTTCTGGGGCTTTTTTCACTTGGTTTTCATTGGCCTTCTGCTCCTGAGAAAGCTGCTCTGAGAATTTCCTCACACTGGGACCACTGCCGTACTCCTGGGAGAACAGCTCCTTCGGCATCTCTGAACCTTCTCCTTGGTCGTGGCTGCTGTTTCCCAAAGAACTCATCTCCTGAAATACCGTCGAATATTCCTTGTGGCCAGGGCTCTTGTCTCCCGGGACAACTTCTAGCAGAGATTTCTCCTGATCTTTCTGGCTTGCAGTCCTGACATCCCCACTGGGATACACAGGGCCTTTTTCTTGATTGCAGCTTTTGCTCTCCACCAATTCCCATTGGGGCTTCTCAGGATATTGCTCCTCGCGGCTTCTCTGGGCACACTGCAGGCCCACCTCCTCCTGGGCTCCCGCTCCAACACACAGACCAGGCTGGTATGTCGGCTGGAGAGGCATCTGGGGTGCGGCCGATGCTCCTTTGGTCGCCGTCGCTGCTGCTTCTGCTGTTTCGGATTCTGGGGCCACAGAGCGTGATGCTGTAGAGTTGGACAATCTGCGTGGAGACGGAGCCTGTAGAGGGAACGGCTGCAGGACTGGTGGCACCATCGAGGAGGGCAAGCCATGGAGACTAGGGTACTGGGCCCCATGCATGCAAAGCCTAGCTCCTAGGCAGCCCATTTGCCCCTCACAAAGCGGCAGACGGGGCACAGCCGTTGCCCTGTTGCCGTACTCCTCCGCACTCAGCTGCCAAGGTGAGAGCATGTGCTGCCGTGCTCCCAGCGGGGGCATGAGCAGAGAAGGAGGAGACCTCGCCAGGGCTAGGGTGATGTTTTCCAGGAGACACAGGCGGTGGGTCATCTTTCGCTGCTCATCCAAAACCTGCTGCAGGGCATTCTGAGTGGCCTGCAGCTCGACAGCCGACACCTGGCGCTCCTCACGCAGCTTTCTCAGCTCGTTGGACAGAGCCGTGGAGGGAGCCACGCGCTCATCCATGTGCTCCATGAGCCCCTGGGCCCGGAGCGTGTGATCATCCTGCTGCCGGGCGCCCAAACGCACGCCCAGCGCCAGCGCGCTCCAGGTGTTGGCCCGCTTGAGAGTGCTCGGGATGTGCGGGTCGGCCAGGATCATCTGGAGGTGGTCTTCCACCTCCTCCCAGGGCCGGGAGACGTAGGCCCTGTAGAAATCTGGCCCGCCGCCATTCTGGAGGACTTCGTTGTTGATGAACTGGATCACGTCCTTGTGGCGAAAGCCGCTCGCCTTGTCTCCTAACTCGACAGCCATGGCCACGGCGGCCTAGTCACGGGCGCGGTCCCTTCGTGAAGACAAAAGTCCCCGCTGGCTGCCAGAAATGGCTTCAGCCAGCAATAAGGCTCCTCCTTGGAACCCTACGTAGTCCTTTTTTCAGTCTTAGCCCAGTCCAGGCCACTTTCTCAGCGGCTTCTCTCTTCCCTCGCAGCTCCTGTCGCGTCGCCCGAACCTACAACCGACAGCCAGCGCGCGCCAAGGACCAACCGCCCTGGACGGAAATCCTTAGAGACAAGCCCTGAGTCTAGAACCTAATCACTGCAGCAAGAGCGACACCTACCGGGCCAGCGGACCTTTCAGCTGAACGGGATACACTACTGGAACGCTCGCAGCCCAGATGTTTTTTTTTCTATTTTTTTCCCGGTTTTTTTTTTTTTGTGGGGCGGGGGGTGTTTGGTTGTGTGTGTTCTTTTTGATGATGATATTGGGGAATGTTAAATTATACCTGGACGTGTTCTGGGATTACTCCTCACTCACTGCTCAGGCGCCATTGCTGGTAGTGCCGGAGGTAATGTACGCAGAACCGAGAAACCTTTAGGCGGGTGGGGCGTTTGCCTTGCATGCAGTGGACCTAGGTTCAGTCTCCGACATCCTAGATGGTCCCCTGAGCACCGCCAGAAATAACTTCTGAACACCACGTAGTGTGACTCAAAAAGGAAGAAAAAAAAAACCCCTGCTAGGCAAAAGTGGTGCTGCCTATACTATGTCCAGCACACACATTCTTTTTCTTTTTATCTATTTATATTTTTTTTCTTTGGGGGTCACACCTGATGATGCACAGGGCTTACTTCTGGCTCACCTACTCAGGAATTACTCCTGGCGGTGCAGGGGGGACCCTAAAGGATGTTGTGAATCAATCCTAGATCGGCTGCATGCAAGGCAAATGCCCTACAAGCTCTGCTATTGCTCCAGCCCCTGTTTATTTATTTTTTAATAAACGCACCATGCTTTTCAGAATTGTCATAGTTTCACAAATACTATGTTCCAACATCAATCCACCATGACTGGTTCTCTTTATCCTCAGCCTCTCCAACAGGGGCGGAGTGTGGGCTAGGAGGTCCCCTGCGGTACCTAGGGCTGTAAGTGGGATTTCTAATAACCGGTCCCTGAAGCTGTGCTCTCTCTGGGACTCCATCCTTCATCTCGCCAATCTCACCAGCATTATCTGCCATAGTAGCCACGTCGGTAGTGGCGCCGGTCGGCAGCATAGAGACTCCATTAGACGGGAACTCCATCCCGGCCAGTCACGTTGGCTGCCTCTGCATCTTCAACCACATCAAACTGTACAGTTTCTCCATCTCCTACACTGCGCAAATATTTCCGAGGGTTGTTCTTCTTGATGGCAGTCTGGTGTACAAAGACATCTTCTTTGGTGTCATTTCGATTTATAAATCCATATCCATTTCTGACGTTGGATCAGAAACGGCCAGGATCCAGAGACTATCACAACAAGCTCCCGGGAGAGCACAAGGCAGAGTCTCCTACCCTGTGCCTGACT
>JAOXYA010040346.1:0-12601 GCA_028565675.1 Sorex palustris
AACAAAGTCTCCAATGGAGACGTTACTGGGCCCGCTCGAGCAAATCGACGATCAACGGGAGGGCCTTTATATTTTTAATTGTTTTAATTGAATCCCTGTGAAATAGACCCTCACAAAGTTGTTTGTGGTTGGGTTTCAGTCATATAGTGTTCTAACACTCGTTTCTCCAGCAGTGTACATTTCCCAGCACCAGTGTCCCCAGGTTCCCTCCCATCACCTTCCACCCTGCCCACTGCCTGCCTCTATTCCAAGTGCTTTTCTTCTCTCTGTCTCTCTCTCTCTCACTTTCTCTCTCTCTCTCTGCCTGAGTATATTTCTGTGCCTATGTATGAACGTGTTTGTGTGTGCATGCATGACACCTGTGTCTGTGTGCATGTGTGGGTATGGATGTGTGTGTGTGCATGCCTGTGTGTTTGGATGCCTGTGTGTATAGGAACATATCTGTGTGACCCCGTGTGTATATGGATGGCCGTGTGTATCTGTGTGTCTGACTGTGTGTTTGTGCTTGTACATCCGTGTCTGTGCATACCTGGTGCCTTACGTGTCCGCCTGTGTTTGCTGGGTATGTGTTCATGCTGCGTGTGGGGCGTGCTTATTCTCTCTTGTGGGGACCCTGGCCTGTGTGTCCTGGAGTTTCTGCTGCACTGGGCTCCTCTGGCCCTCGGCGTTTCCTCTGCCTGGGAGGACTCTGGCACGAGTGGAACACATGCTGGGGCATCTGGGCTGACTGCCGACAGGGTATCCCTGGGCTGTGCTGGGCATCCCCGGGCTGTGTTGAGCATCTCTGGGCTGTGCTGGGCGTCCCAGGGCTGTGATGGGCATCCAGGCTGACTGCTGGCTGGGCGTCCCTGGGCTGCCACTGTCACAGCCTTCCCTCCATCCCTATTCCCAGGTGTCTAGGGACCCGGCCTAGCACGGCAGGGAAGGGGGCTTACCCTGGTGCCCACCCGCAGGCACAGACTCTGACCATGGCCCGGCCTTTCTCTGTTGCTAGGCAGCGAGCAGCCTTTCCTAGTCAGGCTTCCTGGCCATCCCCACAGCTGTCCACCTGGCTGTCCCTCCTCCTCCCACCCATACCCAGGTACATGCTCCCTCCATTCCCTCTGGGGCTTCCTGCTGCCACCTCTGCATGCAACTTGGCAGAGCTGGGCTGTGTGTCTGGCACAGCTGCTGGCTGCTCCAATGGACGCTGGAGCAGGCCCAGAGCCGAAGTGAGAACAGGCCTGGGTATAACTAGGCAAGGCAGAGAGTGAATTCCTGCCATGGGGCTCAGTGTGGCTCAGAGACTCACGCAGATGTCGTGGTTGTAGAATCAACCATTAGCAGGGCCAGGGCCGGGGCCGAGGGGTGACTTCCTGTGGCCTCCTTTGAGCAGTTAGGACAGGGAAATAGGGGTGACCTGCAAGAGACCAGAGACATCTGTCTAGCTGGTGTCAGTGCAGCTTCATAGACGCCCGTCCCAGCCTGGGTGTGTCTTATCACTGCTGCTGGGCAATCCAGCACCAGCCAATGCCCAGGGAGGGCACTGCTGGCACTTGGGTGTGGCGGGGAGCCCGGGTCTGCACAGAAGCAGCGCTGGGTGATCAGCTTAAGTCTCTGAGAGAGGGTGCTTAGTCCAGAGGGCTCTTCCAAACCGCCATCACCAGGGGCAGAGGTCTGCAATGATGCAGAAGCTGGTACTAGCAGAAGCCATGAATCCATTGCACTAGACTGCTCTCTCTCCTTCTTCCCTCTCTCCCTCCGCTTCCCTCTCCTTCCCTGTCCCTTCCTCTTCCTCCCTATCCCTCTCTCTTCCATCCCTCTTCCTCCCTCTCCCCCTCCCTCCCCCTTCCCTTCCCTCTCCTTTCCTCACTCCACCTCCCTCTCCCTCTTCCCTCCTCTCTCTCCTCTCTCCCTCCCTCCCTCTCCCCGCCATGCCCCTCCCTGATCCAAGTAAAGGATTTCCACTCTCTGGGAAATGCCCCCAATCTCCCTTAAATCCTACACTAAAATGCAGTAAAAGAAAGTAGAGTGACAAAAGAAGGTATAAGACATTTAATTTGCATGAGACCGGTGCTTTTTCTGAAAGAAAAAAAAAACATGCAGATGTAAAAATGCATGTGTGCTTGCAGGGATCAGAAGAACCCTTGGCCAATCTTCTTTTCTCTTCCTGGCACATAGCAGTGCTCAGCCCCAGAATGCTGGCAGTGCCCAGCATTTGGTTCTCCTGTAACCCTTCAGCACTTCCCCTAAGTCAGATGGAAAATTCCTGGCCCCAAGATCTCCCACCACGTGCCCTAACCAAGAAGCCTCCCAGGGCTTCTACTCTGCCTGTATGTGAAGCCAGATCTGTCCCTGGCTCAGTTCATTTGTCATTTTGTGCCATACCACCACTGCTCAGGGCTTCCTCCTGGTTCTCTGCTCGGGGCAGGTGGAGGGGGTGCATCCAAGGGTGCTCAGGGGGCCATTGGCAGCCAACCTGTTTGGCAGTGTGTGAGGAGGCAGGTACCTCCCCGCTGTGCTCTCACTCAGACTCATCCTTGTTCAATTATTGTCCTTTTGGAGTTTGATTGTTTCCATGTTGCTTTGATTTTAATTGCTTTATTGCATGTTTCAATGTTTAATTGCTTTTTATGTTCTCTTTCTTTAACTGTTTTATTTTCATGTTTGCTTATTTGAATTGTTCCAATGCTCTCGGCATGTTAGATGTGTGGTTTGGAATTACTAGCAGAGGAAGAATGGGATTTTGAAAGTGTCATTTTGTCAGCAGTCCAAGTGAGTTGTTCCTTCTCCTCACTTGTGCATGTGCCCTGTAGCCAGATCTGGACAGACTGAGTTCTTCCTACCTGTGCAGCCGTTGAGAGAGCCCACACATTCATGAATTAGTTAACAGATAACTGACGCTAGAGCTCTGGGTCCCCAGAAGATGCACCCTTACATTCCAAGAAGCGGGAAGTGGTACGTGAAAATCTCCAACCCCGACCCACTCCTCAGACATGGCACGTTTAACCATCAAAGTAGCCACATTCCTTCCATTCAGTGGACTCGGTAGAAGACAGTATTTTCCAGAGTTTCTTCAGCTGAAATTTTCTGGAAGTAGATCGATGGGCACCAGCAGGTGAAGTGGATCAAGCCTGCAGGATGCCGCCCGGCATTAGCACATCTCCCAGCCTGCTCACAGTAGGGCACACCTTGCTCTTGCCCAGCTCCAAGCGGGTGAGCTGTACAGGCAGGCGCACCTCTGTGCTGGAGGAGAGCGGACTGGACTGCTGCTGGTCACTAGCCATGTGACTACTGGGAAGATAAACCATGCGGAGTCAGTCCCGTCCTGGATGAGGCGACCCTGCCATCTTTCAGCTTCCTCTCCTGCTTCTCTGCCCTGCCATGGAGCTTGGGAACTTGGAGCACCCTGGCCTCTGCTCAGACTCTGCTACGGGTGCTCCGTGTTCACAGAAACGCTCCCACCCCTCAGCTTCCCCAAGGGTGACTGATGCTTTGAGCATCAGTTCCAGGAGGTGCTCAGAACTCTCCGTGGGCGGTTGGGTGGATTCCATCGCTGTGAGAACAGCTCCTGCTTCTGGAACATAAGCTCGGGGGAGCCGCAGTGCCCCAGAAAGCATCGCCCTGGCATCAGGCAGACCACGCTCTCGATTCTGTCTGCAGCCCAAGGCATGTTTAAATGATTCATTCTTGGCTCTCCTTCTGCATGTTGTAGCACCTATAATAGGCTCATTGCAGACATGAACGTATGCAGTCCTGCGTTCATGTGTGAATATTCCCATGTGTGCATGATATATGCATGTGTGTGCATAGACCCACATATGGTATCTGCATGTGTATATGGTGTCTGTGTGCATATACACATATGTGTGTACACATTTCTATACACAGTGTCTGTGTCTATGCACATATGTATCTGTGTGCAAACATTCCCATATACAGTGTCTATGTGCATATACACCTGTGTATCTGTGTGTGCATATTTTATATTTGGATATATGAGTGCAAATTCCCAAATACAGGTATCTGTGTGCACATTTCATATATGGTATCTGTGTGCATATTCCCATATATGGGTATCCGTGCATATATCCATATTTAGGTATCTGCATGCATGTTCCCATATATGGGGGTCCATGTGTACATTCAGTATGCAGGTCTCTGTGTGTAGCAGATCTGTACGGGTCTTAGTTCCTCCTTCACTTCACTGGGCATCTGGACATGGGCAGTGCCTTGCTGGACAGCTGTGTGCCGTGAGGAGGGCTGTTGTTCTCGGCAGCACAGCAAGAACGCCTGCCCACACCGTCACTGGGCAGTCTGGCAGGGACTCGCGTGTGTGGCTGATGATCCTGGGACACCACCAAGGTAGTTGTCGCTCTGAAAATGACCTTTGTGTCTCCAGAATATTCTATTCCCAACAAATTCATTTCTGGAAGAAAGGAGAGAAACTGAAGACAGAGCACACAGTGTATTTCCAGTGGGATTCAACACCACAGAATCCAAATGGGAATGGTTCTGCTACCTGCATTGTAGAGACCTCAATCCCCTATATTTATCCCAGTTCCAAATTACAGCAATGATCTGGGTGGCTGAAGAGATGTTTTACAGATCACCACTTTGCTTTGCCTTTTTTTTTTAATGTGGGGTGTTGCTTACATTTTACTTTGAGACTTGCTGGATTCACTTTAAAACAAACATGGCACCATGTGGAAATGTTTATTGGACACTTAGGCTTGTGGTGGGCAGGTTGGAGATGAAAGAACATTCAGGATGAGGGCAGAGACCAGTGTCAGGTCCCTGAGCACTCTCCTTCTTTTTGCCTTTCCATCCCGGGCGCTGGCTGCAGCCTTGGCAGACGGCGCACGCCTGCAGTGATGAATATTTACTGCTCTCCCACTTTGAAGAGAGACGCTCTTGTCTTACAGCCATTTGACCGTGTTACTTCATGTACCTTTGTTGGAAGAAGAGATTAGTCAAGGATGGGGAATGTTTGCCTGACTGTCATGATGCCTGGGTAGTGGAAACAATTTACTGTTGTGAGCTAGATTATTATAAAGCTACATTAGATGATTATCAACATAGATATTTTAAAAAGTCACTAACATTTCTTTGGCCCAATGTTAACTATGATCAATAAGATATATTCTTCCATTTTCTTAAAACAATTCATTTACATAGTGAATATGTGCTCAGCCAATGCGGTAAGTCATTTAGACATTCTATAAATCTGCATGGGCCCAGAGTTCTCCACAGGACTCTCATCCATCAGAGCCGCAGCTCTCTGGGATGCCGAGTGGGACTTTCTCTGCGTCCAAGACTGGTGGTCTCCCAACATCCTGGGAGCTAACCAGCTGCCTCTCTAGAGCAGGATATTGCTGAGTCATGATGATGCCCACCCACTCCTCCAGGTGATTTCACTGACGTGATCATTTTCATTTGCACTTTTGCAGCAGGAGCCTTGGGGTGCTGAATGGAGCCCTGGGTCACTGCCTGGGTCCTCACGTAGCTCATTCAGACTTGGCCAGGAGGAGCACTTGGTTGATAACCCAGCTTCTATCCCCGCATCCCATGAGGTTCCCTGAGCCCCATGTGGAGTGGTCCCAAGCTCTGCCCTGCATGTCCCTAAAACAAAAACAAAACAAAGTATATTAGTGCTCATAATTTATATCTATTTCTAGTTAAAACAAGTGTATTTTCTGAGATTTACTCCTGTGGTAAGGCATTCATATGATTTTTTTTTAATTGGCAAGATGGTTGTAAGGTGTGGGGGGTGATGGGAGGGAACCTGGGGACGCTGGTACTGGGAAATGTGCACTGGGGGAGGGATGAGTGTTGGACACTGTACCTAATCATGAACACCTTTGTGAGGGTCTATCTCACAAGGATTCAATTTAAAAATAATTAATAAAAATGATTAATTAATTAATAATGGAGCTCAATACAAATTAAGTGAGTGTGACTGAAGAAAATGTATGGTAGTCTATGGTTTAGAGTAAATATTTTTCTGTTCCCCTATAGCTTAAATTAATGTTTAGAAGCTGGTGGTTAGAATTAATATTTGGTTAAATTTATAAATGTAACAATAGCTCCATAAAAGTTGAGCCCAAACTGTTCTCCTATCATTTGTAAATTTTTACTCCTTTATTTATTATTTAGAATTAAAATCATACTCCTAATATTCTAGAATACCAAACTCAGAAATTATATTTAATTATTAAAATCATAATTTAGTCTTGAATTATGTAAGTAAATCATCAGCAAATCTTTATCTTTCACCAGTCTTGGTGATTCCTGTAATGGATTAAGAGTGGTTCTTCTTGAATTTCTCTATGAGGGATGCTGGGCACCAGCTTTGTTCTGAGATGTTCACAGAGCTTCTTGGTGACTCCTAAAATGGGTGCTTCTTCTTATTTTATTTTTTTGAATCACTGTGAGATACTGTTACAAAGCTTTAGTGACTGAGTTTCAGTCATACAATGTTCCAACACCCATCCCTCCACTAGTGCACAATTCCCACCACCAATGTATCCTGTATCCATCCTGCCACCAATGTATCCTGTATCCATCCTGCCACCCTCACCCAACATGCTCTCTCTCTCTCTCTCTCTCTCTCTCTCTCTCTCTCTCTCTCTCTCTCTCTCTCTCTCTCATCTTTTGGACATTATAGCTTGCAATACAGATACTGAGAGGTCATCATGTTTGGTCCTTTGCCCACTTTCTGCACGCATCTCCCATCCAGAGTGATCCCTCCAACAATCATTGTCATAATTATCCCTTCTCTATCCCAACTGCCTTCCAACTGTGGATCATTCATTCTGAACTTTGTTTCTGCTGCCCTTGGGTGTTAGTCTCAAACTGTATTTTTTATATCCCACAAATGACTGCAGTCATCCTATGTCTGTCCTTCTTCTTCTGATTTTTTCAATTAGCCTGATACTAGTCTCCATGTCCATTTATGATCAAATTTCATTACTTCATTTTTCTAAGAGCTTCATAGTATTCCATTTTGTAGAGGTACTATAGTTTCTTTAACCAATCACCTGTTCTCCAGCACTGAGGTTGTTTCCAGACTCTGGCTATTGTGAACAGTGCTACAATGAACAAATGAGTGCAGAAGTCATTTCTGCTCTGTATTTTTGCAGGCCAGGGGTATATTCCCAGAAGTGGTATTGCTGGATCATATTGGAGCTCAATTTCTAGTTTTTTGAGGAAACCCATATTGTTTTCCAAAAAAGACTAGACCAGTCGACATTCCCACTAGCAGTGAATGAGAGTCTCTTTCTTCTCGCATTAAGGATGATTCTTAAAGTTCTCCATGAGGGATGCTGGCCACTGGCTTCGTTCCAAGATGGTCACGGGCCATCTGCCACAACCTGCTTCTTCCGGTCTGATTTGCACACAACCCTCTAAATGCCTGCTGCTACAAATGACCGTGAAGACACATAAACAATTAAAACCTTTCCCCATATGATTCTTTTACCTCAGTTATCCCCGAACATCTCAGGGTGTCTCACACACACACACACACACACACACACACACACACACACTGTATCACTGTGATCCTGTTGTTCATTGATTTCCTCGAGCAGGCACCAGTAACGTCTCCTTCATCCTAGCCCTGAGATTTTAGAAAGTTCCACATTCGAGGTTCTTTCAGCATCAGGAGAATGAGACCCATCACACACACAAAACACAGAAAAAGAAAATTCAAATAAAAAATCACTTGCTGCTTGTTCTCTTTTCAGAAAAGCAAAGAGAACTCTTAGGATGTCTCCAAGCTCCATACAGGTCTCTTACGTGGTGCTGAGCTCTCTCCTTCTCTCTAATCCGGGAACATGTGTGTCTGCCTTCTCTGTCGTATCTGGGTGTGATTGCTTGGCTGGGCTTCCTCTGGCTCCCGAGGACTATCTGTAGCTAGCCCTGTGTCCGAGAACCCCTGACTTCTCTGGATTAGTAGAAGACAGCTGGGTGCTCACCTGGGCAGTGTTCCTCTCTTCTCTCTTCCTAATAAGATTTTCTATCCCATAAAACACCCCCCATCAATTCTCAGTGACATCAGCTAGAAATGCTCTGCCTGCAGGCATGCAATAAGGAAAATAATTTCCACATTACACCAGTTCCCCTTAGGGACCCAGGGGAGCAGCACAATGCTTTCCCCCCTCTTATCTCAGGGAAGGCAATTGGAAACTTTGCTGAAACATCCTTTATCTCTTTCTGTACTCCTGCTTCCTTGGGAATGCCTGCTAGCAAATGTCATTTTGAAGGTAAAGATAAAATGTGGAGAGTGGAGAGTACGGGGCTCACCCAGGGCTGGCTCATCCTTCTGGCCCCCTCACAAGGGCACATCCTTCTTGCCGATGCCCTGGGTGGGGCGCTGGCTTGGTTGCAGATTGTCTTGTCCTGACTGAGTGAGTAAACACTGTCCCTGGGAGGTGTCACCAGGCACAGAGGGGAGATGAATGGCCAGGGCTTCACAGTGCCTGTCCCTATTGCTCCTCATGGATAAATTAAGGTCACTCGCTCCCCACTGGGCACACTTAGGGTACGAGTGTCTTCTCAACCTGGAGACAAGGGTGAGTTTCCTGCTGAGAACGGAAACCACCATCCTCTTGTGGATGATAAAGCAAGGAGGTCAGTGGCACACATGGCCCCTGCTCCCAATTCTTGACTCTCCCCAGGAAGGGTTTCCCGGAGAGCAGGAGATCATTAAAGCCAGTGTTTACTTACAAAGGCAGAGGAGAGAAGCAAAGAAAGGAAGCACCCAATCAGGGTAAGAAGTTTAAGGAAGATAGGAACAAACACCTTCTCAAGTTTTGGAGTTGAGGGTCCCAAGAGGGTCTTCTCCTGCTGGCTTGTTTTCACCTCTTTTTATATTTTTTATAAAATTGTTCCAAATTATTTGTTCCATTCAATATTCCAACACCAATCACACCACCATCACACCTCCCCACCACCAGTGTTTTCCCAACCACCGCCCAAGCCTGCCCCAATGGCAGGGAGGTCCCCCATTCCCGACTCTGAATTTCACCTCTTTCTATAGCTTCCAACTCCCTGCCCATTCCTTTTTCCTATCCCCCTGGGCCTCAAGGGCCTGACCACATTTGACCACACCCAGGGTTGCCATGGGGACTGTGACTGCTTCAGACCCAGGGGCGTGGCTTTGGCACCTTCCAGAGGAACTTGAGGCTGGGAAGAGTTTTCTCTCGCTGAAATAGGCCATGTATGGCCTCTGCCACAGTGGTACCTGTCCCGACTAGTAAGCTGCAGAGTGAACCAGAACAGGCCACAGAGAGTGTCATCATGGCGCCACTAGGGACCCTCCTTAGCATAACCCTCTCTTCTCTGGAGACCCCCGGAACCTGGGACTTGGTGTCTCTGAGGAAGACAAGGTTCCAGCAGTGGAGTGTGCCCATCAGGTATCAGTGCCAGTCTGGAAATGTGGAACTCCTCGCACGTACCCAACTTCCCTTTCCTCTTGTTTCTTGTCAGCATCCTTCTTTCTAATGCAACAGAAATTTGCTTTGCACAGATGTGTTCATTGTATTAATTTCTGTTCCCAGTGAGAGGGTTTTCTCTGAAATCTGTGTATGTGACAGGGGAAAGTTTTACATAAATGCAAAATATTTTCTCTCAGACGTTTAAATTGGTCAGTATTGTGAGATTTGTGCATTTTTTATGAATATTTATTAAGCGAAGTCTATACCTTTTATCGTTCCATGAATAGCAAACAAGCCAGATTCCCATTTTTGTGAAATGCGTTTGTCAACTTCTCATGTCGTTTATAGTAACATTTGATATTTAGTCTGGCAACTGCTATTTGACATTGGATACAAGCCATTGAGTTGGTTTCTTTCACATAGAAAGCGCAACAGGGAATGTTATGATTCACTATTTAGCTGTGATACGTACACTAAATTAGACATAGTATATATCTGGCATACAGCTGTTTGCAAGCTTTGAGAAGAGGCCTTGATGATTTGCTCCGTTCACCTCTGCACCAAGAAGCACCCTTTTGTGGCTATGAGCATTTCTATCCCTGTTTTTAGTTTTCGTGATCTGCAGCAAATCTATAGAAAAATCTAGATCTCTGCCCATTAATATATTGATGAATCAGGAGAGGTGGGGCAGCAGCGTGAAATCTCCATCCCTGGTCTCCGAGCATCAAATAGT
The DNA here is from genome assembly GCA_028565675.1 of Sorex palustris. NCBI lineage: Eukaryota > Metazoa > Chordata > Mammalia > Eulipotyphla > Soricidae > Sorex > Sorex palustris. The sequence goes on from JAOXYA010040346.1 coordinate 10,153, forward strand.
AAAGGCCGGCATGTGTCTAGAGGGAGAGGAAGTGATAAAGAAAGCTCATCACAATGGGCATGAAGCAAGTGTTTATTCATGGAAGAACAATGATGGCAGAAAATGCTGCCATGTCCGACCTGTCCTTTCCCACATCCACTCCGTGTCCTCTCGACCTCACCTGTTCACTATCCACCTCCCCTACAAGAGCATGTCCCAGAGCAGCCAGCTATCTCCCGGACAAGATCCAAGTGGTAAGAGAGAAGTGGGCGAGGCCCAGCATCCTGGGAGTGTTTTCTGAGCTGGAGCAGAGGCCACTGTTTCACCTGAAGCCATATTTAACAGAGCAGGACCCGTTCTGTCAACTCCACTTTGGCTGCTGTTCTAGGAACATTGCGGTGACACTGAGGCCAGTCAACCCCAGTGTCCAGGGGTGACCCCTGACATGGGCCAGCACTCCAGCGTCCACTGCCATATGTCTGTCTGTAAGGGTTGTAGAAAGCCCGGGGCACCAAAGGGACTTTGAGCTGGGAGTTCCGAGTTTGTATTTTTAATTCACATAAAATAGCACCAGTGCGTGGGGGTAAAGGAAGCACAGCTGTTGGGATTAGGCGGGCATATGGGTTTGTGAAAGAGCCCAGGGGAGGTGGCACAGTGGGCGGGGTGCTGCCGTGCACATGGCTGGCCAGGGTTAAGTCCCCTGAACCCCGAGCACAGACTGGGGGCTGAGCACTTTAGGCATGGCCCCACACAGACACAAATAACAAGTTTATCCAGTGGCAGGGAGGGGAGTGCTGGGGTGGAGGCACTTACTTCTCATGTGGTTCCCATCTGTCTGATCCCGAAACCACCTTGGGTCTCCCCAAAGAGTTTATGAAGATATTGTGGGGGGGGGGCTTTACTCTGGAAGGTGCCCAAGTGCAGTTGAGTCTTGAGTTTGATCGGGGCACATCCCTCCCCCTTCACCTGGGAGGGGCTGACCATGACTTTGACCTGGGAGGGAGGCAGGCAGGTGGCATGTGGCAGGTGGCCGGCAGCTGTGACAGAAAGATATGGCAGTCAGGTGTGGCAGGAGGCAGGTGGCAGATGTGGCAGGTGGATTCAGGTCGAGGAGCTGTCTCTGTGCCCTGAGTGACTGTCCTCTCAGTGCCTGGACACAGAGCCTGTTCTCCCTGCTCAGTGCCCAACTTTCCTTTGTATTTGGGGGGGCAACACCTGCAGTTTGGGGCCACATCCAGCAGTGCTCTGCACCCCCTTCTCACACTGCACTCAGGATTCACTCCAGGCAAGGCTCGGGGACCTCATGGGATGCTGGGGATCGAACCCGGGTTGGTAGCGTGCCAAGCCACTGCCCTCCTTGCTGTGCCCTCGCTCCTTCCCCCAGCCAGGGCTCCCTAGGTGGTCACCGTGTTCCCCTATGCCCTGGAGCATGTGCTCTCTGGTCTCTGAAGTGACTGCAGTTTCCCCCACGAGCTGCTCTGCGTCTCTAGGCAGATCGGGGTTGTAAATCTTGCACGAGAAACACTTAGCTCTCAGAAGCCACTCAATACCTAGTGATAATTACTCTCCTCACCCGAGCACTCCTGGCAATGATTTGATGATCCGGGCGTCAGCAGATGTGGGCGGCTGCAGCTCCTCCTGCATGGCCCCGTGTCAGTCTCCAGGGCTTCTGCGTAGGTGACCACGGGCATCCGAGCAGCCGCATGGAAGGCACACAGGTGGGGCACAAACACAGCATGCATGAAAAATTCCCACCCTCCACACGGGCAGAATTCCCATCAAGGTTTTCCCCTAATTTTATAGGTTCTCTACCTTCTCAGCCTGCTTAGTGTCAGGAATCATTGGCCGATTAAGTCCACAGGCATCCATACAGGAGAAGGAGCTTCATTCTCCATTCTCCTCTCACACAGGCAGAATCTTTTCCAGTTTCTTTTGAACATTTGATTATTTTTTTTCCCATGAGGTCACAAGACCATGCTTGCTCTGGGTACCTGCATTTGGGATAACAGTTCTGTCGCCCATGATCCCTGCAGGACCTAACAGGCTCCAGGTCCATCGATGACAGGCCTCAGGTCCACACACGGGTGGTCCCTTTCACATCCTGCCTGAGTGAACTCAGGCTTTGTCTCCCTGGCTCATTCTTGTGCATCCCCGCAGACGAGGCCCATCTCTTGTAGATATTGATCTGAGGTCACACTTTCTATTTCTAGCCCAACCCCTACATGGACACTTACATTCACTTCTCTTTGATGGGTGCTTTGTAAATAAAGAAGGGAATAATGACTTTCAAAAGTGCATTTTAGAGTTTTCTTGCAGGTGTGGAATCTGCTTGAAAAGTTTCAAGTTTGTTTTACATTCAACTAAAAGGTAAAGGGTAAAGGCCCTCCCGTTGTTCATCGATTTGCTCGAGCGGGCCCAGTAACATCTCCACTGGAGATTTTGTTGTTACTGTGTCTGGCATATCGAATAC
>JAOXYA010040361.1:0-12601 GCA_028565675.1 Sorex palustris
ATCATTGTATAACTGAAACTCAAGCACAAAAATTTGTAAGTCTACAACTGGACCTCATGGTGTTTCACTAATAAAAATTAACCAAAAAAAAAAAAGATAAGTAACAACATAAGCAAAAATAGAAAATTCTATGAAAATTCAATAAAATATGCCTGTACAAAAAAAGAAAAAGATTCTTGTTGGATTTTAGCTTTCGTCACCTTCATCAAAACGACTGAAGCTGTTTCAGGATGCTAGACCTTGGGCAAGAAGGATCACGAGAGTGACAGCAGCGAAGATGAGAGAAGGGACCGTTCCTGCTGGCCAGGACCACAGGGGCCAGGATGGGCTCGGGATGGTGTGGTGGCAGACCGCGGGGTTCAGCCCGAGCACCCCATGCACGCTCACGAGCCCCTCCCTCACCCCTTCTCCCACCATCGCCGGTGACTAGATCCCAGGGGTGGGGGTGGGGGATGCCAAAGAGGAGTGGAACACACACGTTTAGAGCTTTGTGCCCCGAGAGGGAGCACAAAGGGCTCACTGAAGGCTTGGCACATACGACACGGGCGCTGGGCCCAGCTCAGCAGGACCCCCTGGGCACTGTCAGGTGGGGCTCAAAGCAACAAACAAAGCAAACAAACAAACAAACCCCTTAAGCTTAATCAGGGGCCTTAATCAGGTGAATCTCAAGAACAGCTTTTTTTTTTGCATTTTCTAAAGAATTCTGAAATCTTTTATTTTATTTTTATGTAGGAGTACTGCTATTTATTCAGCCACTGATTAGGCTGATGGAATTGTGCACGAACTCCACAAGAACAGTTTTGTTTTAATGCCCTGGAACTGTTCACCTTCTTTTGGCTCTGGAGCTATTCTTACTCATTATTTACTAAATATTTTTATGCTCTTAAAATCTCTCCCATTCGCTCACAGCCTCTAAGTAAGTCCCTCCACTTCCTCCAGTCGTGTGTTTAATGTGTATTTATGGACGTCTTCCCCGGGGATGGCAATGCCCAGACTGTTAGGGAGGAACTGGAGGCAGGAAAGAGATTCCCTTTGGGTAGACTCATTAGCAGACGCCGCTCTTGGCCCAACGGGTGGGACCTGGAAGGGGTGTGCTGGGCAGAGCGGGGCAGGGGCAGAGCACTGGGAGGGAGTCAGTGCAGGTGCAGGCCTGCCTGCGTCACACAGGCCAGCTTCAGGGAGGTTTGTGGCGAGACATGAAATGTCAGCGGCACCAGCTGTCTTTTATTGAAGGATAAAACGATAGGGGGCTGGAGCGATAGTCCAGTGGGGAGGGTGTTTGCCTTGCACGCAGCCGACGCGGGTTCGATTCCGGGCATCCCATAGGGTCCCCCAAGCACCGCCAGGAGTAATTCCTGAGTGCAGAGCCAGGCGTAACCCTGAGCATCCCTGGGTGTGGCACCCCCCATAAAACAAACAAACAAAAAAAGATATTCATGGATCAAGGACCTCAAACTTCAGCCTGTGGATCTTTTCTTTTCCTTTCTCCTTTGCCCTGAATTTAGGTACTGGAGGCTGATTTCCCTTTGATTTAAGTGCTGAGAAGTGCATTGGGGCCTCTGGAACAGGCGCACTCTCCTCATGGCTCAGCCACAGGGTTTACCCACCTGGATGGCGCTGTTCGGTGGTTTTAGTATATTCTATCATTACACTGAGTCACGTATTCAACTGGGTTCTCCCGTCAAGTTTGGGGCATTTCCACCATCCCCCACAAAACCTTGTACAGGGCCCAAGCATTGCCTACGAGGCCCCAAGCACTGCCAGGAGTGACCCCTGAAAGCCGAGTTCGGAACCACTGCTGGGGGTAAGCTCAAACCCCAGATGACAGAAACTCTGGACTCATGGTCACCAAGGAGCAAGGAATGAGATACTGGTGTGGGGGTACTCTGGGGGGCTGTTGTGGTCTGGAGGGGTAAGTTGTGGGGGGAGGGGCAGAGAGAGAGCACAGAAGTGACTGCCCGGCACATTGCTAACCAGGGTTTGATCCCAGGCCTCCCCATCGGTTCCCTTGAGCCCCGCCAGGAGTGATCCCTGAGCGCAGAGCCACGAGTATGCCCTGAGCACCACTGGGTGTGGCCAAAAAACAAAAACAAAAAGGGGGTTTAAAAGAACAGACAGACAAAGCAGGAAATGTGTGTGTGTGTGTGTGTGTGTGTGTGTGTGTGTGTGTGTGTGTATGTGTGCGCGGTGTGGGGGGTGTGCTAGCCTGGGCAGTGGCCAGGTGCAGGGAGAAAAAGGACACGGCTGAGGGTGAAGGGGTCAGAGGACTCCTTCATGGGGGGGTGGGGAGGAGAAGACTGGCGCTACCTCCTGATGATGTCAGCTCAGCTTGGGAAAAACCTGGGGCATAATTGCTCCAAATTAGGCAATCAGAGTTTCTATTCATTTTGAAGTCGCATTAAATCACAGGACTGGACTCTGGACATAACCCAGGCTCGTGCTTCTCTGGGAATAAAATAAGGCATTTCTCACCCATCTGATGACAAGCACTACACGACAGTTAACTACCTGCGACTTCAGTCAGGGGCCTTAGCGGTGAGCAAAGCAGGCCGGCGGCACCAGACCCAGCTTTACTGATCAGGGCTGAGCCCTCCCCTGGCTCAGCACCTGGAACCTTCTGGAACAAAGCACACAGGCACTGTCAGGACAGGGGCAGAGCGCAAAGACTAGCACTGTGTCTAGTTTTATGGCTGAGAAAGAGATGCTGGAGAGTGATACACCCAAATTTAAAGTTAAAAGTGACAAGGCCCAGTCAACAACCGAGTGGACACCGGATGCTGTGCCCATGGGGGCTCTGGGCATCCCGGCAGCTGCGGGGCTAGGGGGGGCAGGGGGGAAGGGCCGACCATGACTGGTTGGTTCTGTGGGCTGTACATCTCCTGAGGTACATCCCACAGACACCTGGCAGATGCTTCGCACAGAAGCTTCACAGAAAGGCCAAGAGAAATGTAAAGGGAAGGATCTCACTACTGCAGAGAAAGAAAATGCTAACTCTGTCAGTGACCACCACCAGGTCAAGGGTGGCAAATGCCTGCACTCAGGGAGACAGGCCACGGAGCATTCACACATGCGCTAGGGGACACAGAGTCCAGGGAGCACTCACACACGTGCTGGGGAGAGAGGCCAGGGAGCATTCACATGCTGGGGGGAACACAGAGTCCAGGGAGCACTCACACACTCAGGGGCACAGAGGCTAGGGAACACACACATGCTGGGGGACACAGAGGCCATGGAGCACTCATGTGTTGGGGGAGACAGGCCAGGGAGCACTCACATACACGGAGGACACAGACGCCAGGGAGCACTTACACACGCACTGGGGAGATAGAGGCCAGGGGGCACTCACACGTATGCTGGGGGAGACAGGCCAGGGAGCACTCACACATGCGCTGGGGAGACAGAGGCCAGGGAGCACGCACATATACTCTGGGGGAGACAGAGGCCATGGAGCACTCATGTACTGGGGAGACAGAGTCCATGGAGCACTCACACAGGGACTGGGGGAGACAGAGGCCAAGGAGCACTCACACATGCATATGACACCAGTATGACTTTACTGAGAAAAAACAGAAGAGACTGGCCCAGCATCACAACTCCTGGGTGCTAAGGAGTATTTAGGGCTAGAGAAACGTTACCAGATAAGGCACTTGTCCTGCATGTAGCTGACCCTGGTTCGAACCCCAGATCCACATTCGGTCCCTGAACACCACTGGAACTCATCCACCAGCACCAACAGGGGTCGTCCAAACATGCCCTCACTGTTGGAAGCACAGTAATGTTCGAGAGTGTGGCCCAGTAAATGTTTCAGAATGTTCACTGCAGGGACCCACCAGGCAGGGGGTTTGCCCTGCATGCAGCCAATGTAGGTTCAGTCCTCGGCATCCCATGTAGTTCCCCAAGCACTGCCAGGGGTGAGTCCTGAGGGTAGAGCCAGGAGGAACTTCTGAGCATGGCCAGGTGTGCCCCCCCTTCAAACCAAAAAAAGAATGTTCACACGACCCCAGCATTCTACAGCAGCTACTATAGAAAAAGAGCCAAAGCTGGTGGCATGTCCCATGGGACTCAGGGAGAAAGAGATGTGACTCAACCACACGGTGCCAATACAGAAGAATCTCCCAAACCGGTGTGTAAGGTTAAGACAGTGAGCAACAAATCCAGGCTGATTCCATGAAGCAAACTACATGGAAAGGAGAGTGTGTTTGGGGGGGGGGGGGGGTAAGGGGGGCGCACAGGCCACCTGCTCTCCCCTTGGGAGAAAGGCACATGCCCCACAATCCCCCATAAACACACCTGAGGAGTACCCTGTGCAGATGAAGACACAATTCAAACAATCAAGCAAGGCAATTAACTAACAGGAAAGTCATGATGCCTGGTGTGTGTGTGTGTGTGTGTGTGTGTGTGTCAGTGTCTGTGTGTGTCTTGATCTGAGCACCATCCTCGGGGGGTGGGCACAGTCTGGGCTGTCGGGCACTGCATCTGCAGAGGTGTTTACTACACAGTTCACAGCAGTTGCTGTGACAGACAAGTGATCCCGAAGGAGCAACGGGGACAGAGCACACCCCCGTGCTCCCTCCTCCTTCCTTCCACCCCTGGGGCCATCGCTCTGAGCTGGGGTGAAGGGTGGGGGGACCACTGTGGGTCCCTCCCGGGCTTCCTCCCTCCCGCATGCGCACGCGCGCGCACGTACACACACACACACACACACACACACATACACACACACAGGATTCTTAGCACCTACAGCGGGTTGACAGATACAAGGCTTCACAGTTTAGAAATGATGCACTGGTTAACTAAGAACAGAGAGGAGGAGAGAAAAAGAGGGAAAAGAGAGAAAAGTGTGAAAGAAATGAGAATTTGGAGCAGCCCTAGAACAGCCGGTGGGTTGGGACTGGTTGGGACTTGGGTCCCTATAAAAGCTTTTGGTGACACAGTAGTGACCCTGAATGAAACCCTGTGGAAACTTCCCATGCAAGGACGATGTGCAAAGGTGTTGTTAAGTATTGGGTCCGTATTTCAAAGGCACTGCCTGTGTTGTGGAAAGTGAGCATTCCTCATCGTAACCAAATAACTAGATGCCAATCGTTCCCAGTCAGAGGGATGGCAGCAGACGCCACTCGCGTGTCTAAGTGTCGGTGTCAGTTCTGAGCTGGACTCCCTGTGCGTGATGGAATCAGACGCCTCTGGGGTGGTGCGGGGGCCGCAAGGGACAGGGGTGCGACGTGGGAGAAAGACCTGGGCGGAGCTCGTCTGTGCGCCCGGGAGGAGATGGGGAGGGGGTGCTGACGATGAACCAGAGCGGGTGGCACCTGTGCCCCCAGAGTCCTTGCTCCTGGCTTTCCAGGAACGAAGGGCAGCCTTAGGAACAGAGGCCTAATGGTGCCCGGGCCTGCCAACCTGCACGGTCTCACTAGGGGACGGGAGGAGATGGCCGGAGAGGCGAGACCCTTGGTGTGCAGCACACAGTGCTGGGAGCTTGGGGCCAGCACACACGCCGGGCGCTGTGAGGTCCAGGAGCACTGCTGGGAGTGAGCCTGGCACTGTGTTGGGAATGGCCCCCAAGGATGACTAGGTATGGTGCCAAAACCAGACTAAGAAATAAAATAAGACAAAACAGTTACCCAGTGCAGCATAAGAGCATGCTTGAGGGACTGAAGCGACAGCACAGCGGGTAGGGCGTTTGTCTTGCACACAGCCGACACGGGTTGGATTTCCAGCATCCCATATGGTCCCCCAAGCACTGCCAGGAGTAATTCCTGAGTGCATGAGCCAGGAGTAACCCCTGTGCAATGCCGGGTGTGACCTGCCCCCCCCACAAAGTGCTTGATATGATAGAAAAAAAACCTTTGTATAAAATTATATATATTTTGAGTATACTTATGGGAAAACAGACTTTAACAGGGACCAAGGAGATAGTACAGGGTAAGGGTTTGGCAGATAAGAGAGCTGAGTTCCACCATGTGCAAAGCACGCACCTTAACCACTGGAATTCAAAAATTCCATTTATTTTGAGACATGAAACTGAATTTTTAAATTTCAGTTTGCATATTCTAAGATATGCTCTTGTTCCTATCGTATGCTTTTATTATTCCAGAATTCATTTTTAAAAACTAAATATAATCACTTCATAAAATATCGCCCTGCGTTAAAAAAAAAACACTAATAAACAACAAAACACCAAATCATTGAGTAGTTATTTGAGAAAATGCTCCGGTAAAAGTTACACACGGGAGCACTTTATGTCCCTTACTGTTTACTGGTGGCAGGAAAGATGATGGCATGCAGATTCAACATGGAAGTGATGGATACTCGGCTGAGGAGATGCTCGAATGGGCAAGAGCACAGGCTTTGCATGTGGGTGCCCTGGGTTCAGGGTCCCCTGAGCCCTGCTGGGTGGACCCCCACCCCAAAGATAATACAAAATGGTGAATCTCTAAAGAGCTACAGAAAAGAGAAATTAGCAAGAGACACTGGTTAAGGCGGACACTCAGTCAGACACACACACACACACACACACACACACACACACACACACGTCTTCTCCCTGCGGTCTGTGGTTGCCCCATTTTCCGAACACAGACTCTTGCCTCCTCCCAGCGCCCCTCACCCCCACAGACCTCTCTGCGGCCACAGCCTTCATTTGAACCAGGTCTCTCTGCTAGGGCTACATTAAATCTCAGAGTTTTACCATCAATTCTGAGACATGGAATTCTTGGCCGGAGGCAAGATGGGGGGGGGGGTTTACCTGGAGAGATGGTGACCCCTGTGTGAGTTCATCATCCCCCGGGCGTTTGAATGGAGTTAGGGCAAGAAGGGCAGAAAGAACAGCGGCTCTCAACCCCCAGCCCTTGGCTTCTCCCTTGGTTGGCTGAGACAATGCAAAGGAGAGAATAAGAGATTACAGGAGCTGGAGAGAGAATGCAGGCCCCAAGGGGCTCGACCTGCACAAGGCTGGCCCCAGTTCTATTCCTGACTCTGTGTATGGTCCCCCGAGCACCAGCAGGAGTAATCCCTGAGCACAGAACCAGGAGTAAGCCCTGAGCACAACTGGGTGTAACCCCAAAAACCAAAAAGAGAAAAAAGAAGAAAAAAATAGATTGGGCAGAGTCTGTAGCCAGCAACGGTCCCAAATTCTACTGAGGTGATGCAGTCCAGCTCCAAAAGAAGGCAACCTGGGCCGGAGCAAAAGCACAGCGGGAGTGCACTGGCCCTGCATGAGGCCGATCTGGGTTCGATCCCCAGCCCCACCAGGAATGCCCCTGAGCTGAACAGAACAGTCAGCCCTGAGCACTGCCAGGCCTGCCTCCAGGCAGAATAGAATAAGCGAACCAATGCTTTTGTACAGGGAATCTGGGCCTCCTTTCTCTGTTGTGTGAAGTCAACAGCTCAGAAAAAAGGATGGCGGGAAAACATCGATCATAAATAAATTCACCAGAAGGCACAGGGCTAAAAACCCTTCACAATTTCGTATCTGAAAGTGCCTCAAGATGCATTCTCCCGTTGGAGACCGAGACCCAGACCGGCAACCACCGCGGCAGCCGAGGGTCCACAGGGAGAAGGACCTCTCACTGCAAATGGCTCAAAGAACCAGAGATCAGCTGATAGGGGACAGCAAGCAAGCGGGGCTTACAACGTTTTACGGGCTGGTAAGAAGGAACACGACACAGATACGGACTTGCCTGTCTGGCATTTCCTGGGCAGTCCCGCAGGCCCGAAAACCAGGGGACCAGAAGCTTTATTTTACTTTGCACGGGACAAAACAAGAGTCCAGCATGTGATCTCAGGATTACGTTAGGGCAGAAGGACAACTTTCCAAGTTCCCAGGAGTCCCAGTTCACTCTTAAAAACGGGTCCTGGGAAGGCCTCAGTGCCAGGTGGTCACCCCAACCCCTGCCTGGCTGAATCTCCTAGCCGGCCAGGAACTAACGAAGAAGTAGAGCCAAAACGACCGTGTGGGAAAAAGCAGGCCAGTGTTGAGCTTATGGAGGGGAGGGGCGGTCAGGACTGGAGGTGCTGCCGTCTGCCCACCCTAGATGAGGTCCCCGTCTTCAGGCCTTGCCCCACCTTACCCGCATCAGCCAGGCTGCAGGTTCCCCTCACAGAGGTCAGCCTCTCGGCCACCACTCCACCCTGCCCTTGGGGGCTCTCCCAGCTCCGGTCCCCATTCAGTTGCTGAGCAGGAAGGAAGTGAACGACCACACACAGAGTGGGACCGGCAAGTGCACATATGAGGCTCTGAGCTCCATCCCTGGCACCACGTGGCCCACGCCCCCTGCTCCCAGCAGTGCTGGATAGGGACCCACCTAAAGAACAACCCGAAGCTAAAGGACAGAGGGAAAACACTGGGGGGGGGAGGGGAGGAGCGACAGGACACACACACACTCACACACAGACACACACAAGGAAAAGGATGGGCCAGCATTCAAGTGTGTTTTTCCGGGGCCCGAGCGATAGCACAGCGAGGTAGGGTGTTTGCCTTGCACGTGGCCGACCTGGGTTCGATCCCTGGCATCCCATAGGGTCCCCCAAGCACCGTCAAGAGTGATTCCTGAGTGCAGAGCCAGGAGTGACCCCTGAGCATTGCTGGGTGTAACCCAAAAAAGGAAAAAAAAGGTGTGATTTTCCATAAATGATTTAGGCATTCCCCATTAGAGCCTTTATACACCTTAGCAATAAGTTCACTGAACTCAGCTCGTTTTAAATGATGTCCTAGGTCACGTCCCTCCACTCTATTACAGACGTGCTCGCTTCCCCAGACTTTCTTGGGCAAAGCAGAAAGCCATCCAGAGACAGCAGGGTGGGCACTTGCTTGCCTTGCATGCGGACCACCCAGGCGTGAGTTTTCTGGCACCACCTATGATCCCCCTTTCTCCCCCAGAAATGATCCCTGAGCACAGAGCCAGGAGTCGACCCTGAGTATTGCTGGGTATGGCCCCAAAGCCCCCAGAACAAAACAGAAAGCTCTTCCCAATCAATATATGGGACATTTCATCCAACTCAGCATTAAGTAGATACACACAGGAAAGGGTTGTAGTGAGATATTCCCGACCAGGTTGGTGAAGAGTGGCCACTGGAACCTGAAAACAGTGCCCAACCTCGGTCGGCGTCAGGGTGCTAAACCAGGCCCTCAGGGCACCTGAAACAGTGCCCGAGGTCAGACCCTCCGGGGACCGCAGCCCAATTAGCTGCTCCACGAAGCGTGATGTCCAACACTCAAATACCACGCGGGAGTGTGATTCCAGAGACCAGAGTAAGTCAAAGGCCCCTTAAATTCTCAACAGAATCTAAAACCACTAAATGGAAACAACAGCACCTGAGTGTGATGACAGCATTTTGGGCGTGATCCCCCACTGGTGTGCGATGGCCACAGCCAGCCATGAAGGTAATGTGGGCCCAGAAACACTCAGTGTCCACTCAGGGACGGGGGCAGGGGCACAGTGTAGGCGTGAAACCCTGTTACTAACAGGACAGTAATCATAGTGTCTCCAGTCAAAAAAGGAAAAAAAAATAAATCCTAATCAAGTAGCAATATCCTGAGCACGCCCCACACCTGTCTGGGAGCATGGATGCATCTGTGGGCTCCCACGCACGAACAGACAAGGGCCAGAGTGAGTCTCTGCAGATAGGCAGTTAGCCCCCCTTCCCCACAGATCCCTCTGCACTGGGCAAACCACCACAAAAAATCGGAGCTGCTGTATTTCTGCACCGGTATCAGGGTACTTGGAGGTGTGGCCGCAGAAGCAAATTGTGTCAGACCCTGCAGTGGGTACGACGATGCTTCAAAGCTAACAAGCCCCCACCGACATGCTCAGACCCACAATTCACAAAAAAATCTGCTTAGTTTATTGGGGGGGGGACATGCGGGGGCACACCCAGTGATGCTCAGAGGTTACTCCTGGCTCTGTGCTCAGGAACCACTCTGGCAGATTCAGGGCACCATGTAGGATGCCGGGGATCAAACCTGGTCCAGTTGGGTGCAAGGCAAGTGCCCTAGCCACTGTACTATCACCCCGGCCTCTCACTTCTCGCTGGGAAAAGTGAAACGGGGACTGGAGAAACAGGATGGGGGTCAAAGTGCTCGTCTCGTCTGTGACCAGCCCTGGCTCGATTCCAACCATGTGTGGCCCACAAACTGAAAAGAGAAGAGGAACGGAGGAAAGAGAAAAGAGTTGAATTTAGATCTCGCTGAATAAAGGTCAGAATTTTCCACAGCGCCTTCAACTCACGCACTTGGAAATTCTTTCCAAAGACTGGCTCTGCTGGAGCTGAACTTCGGCCCTTGTTGTTTATGGGTTGCCATTGGACCAATAATTCTCAGGGACGCCACCCCCGGAGCCGGCCTTTCGAGAGAAATGCCTCCAAGTCCTTAGGCTGGAAAGACGGTCCCACCATTTGCAAACCCTTCTGGTGGAGCTGAGGGTCTGAAAGAGCTTCAGGGAGTATGTGAACTACAGCGGGGATCTGGCTCAGCAGCCTTTTAACAACCACAGACACTTCTCTAATCAGTTGAAACAAGACAAGCTACTTTGTTTCCACCGCAAAACTGGCACACTCCTCCCCAGCCTAGAAGGTCCTTCAGTGAGAATCTCATCTCTCCGTTTGTAAACTGCATCGGACAGGGGACCCACTCCTTGGCACACACCTGATTGTTACCCAGGTTAAAAGTTTTTCTTCCAGGGGCCAGAGAGAGAGAAGGCGCTTGCCTTGCACGCGGCTGATCCAAGCAAGATCCCCAGCATCCCATAGGGTCCTCCAAGCATTGCCAGGAGTAATTCCTGAATGCAGAGCCAGGAGGAACCCTGAGCTTCACTGGGTGTGACCCCAAAAAAAGAAAAAAATGTTTTTAAAAATAAACAATCCGACAGGAGACAGGTTGGCTAGGAAGAGAAAGAGTGATTTTTACATTCTAAAACAGAGAGAAAACAAAGGTACTTAGCTGGCTCTATTCTCTCGGAAACAGACTGAAGGCAAACATTCTGAGGGCAAGAACATAAACACGGCAACCGTGACTGGCTGGACCTCCCAATTCCTGTAATGGAAGTTTTTCTTGCATGCCCAGACACAGGGTGACTCTCTCGGGGAGCCAGCAGTTGAAAGCAGCCGGGCTGACTGATCTGGGACTGGCCACAGGGCCTCCCCAGCAGCAGCGGGGACCACCAGGGCTATACTCAGGGGGCCTGGGCGGCCACGCAGTGCTGGGAATGGAAGCCCGGCCCCACGCATGCCTGGAGTGGGCTTGGGTGAGACACAGGGAGACGGCTGGGTACCAAGCACTAAATGCCATTCAGTAACTGTAATGCCACAGCCATTCATGTACGAAAGAAGTCTAGGAGATTTAAAAATAAAAGACAAAACTAATATAAGCACAAACATACTCAAAACAAATTGTTTGACTTCTACATTTGAACAAGATGAGCTGTTTTTTCATTGAGATCACTTAGGGAAATGCTGGCATCGTGAAAATCCGCTTTTCTGAAATATTCTAATCTGACTTGTCGCTAATTTTAGACACTCTGTTCTGGAGGCATCTGCATCCCATCTTGGACAGTGATATTTCCCTTCTTTTATGAGACTCTCTTCCTCTCCCCCCGCCCCCCCCAATCTCCTAAATACGCCCATTTCCTTCCAAAGAATTTCACATTAATCTTCTACTATGAGACAGTGAAACATATAGGAAGAGTTTTAGAGTTTTAGTTCAGGTCTAAAAATATTTTCAATCAAACTAAAGTCCTCTTTTCTTCTTTTTCGCAGAGTTGCTGCTTATTGAGATGTATGCTAGTGTACCTGCAAGCCACGTAAAGACGAGGGATTTGAAGGTCACCGTTGGTGGGATGCAACCTACTTCCCCCAAACACCCCATGCGCCGACCGGCTTCAACCAGTCGCATTTCCCCACTGCCCACTACAAAGACGAGGGGGCAGGCGAGGGGGAACCCCTTCTCCTTTACGTCTAAGGAAAGACGTTCAGGCAGTGGCTGAGGAGTCGAGAAACAGTGGGGGCGGGGGGGGAGGGGAGAAAGAATGTAAGAGCGAAGAGAAGGTTTGCTCGTCGTCCCACCAGGCCCTCCACCAGGGAGACGTTCCTTCTGCTTTGAAAGCAACAGGACTGCAGACTGGGGTTAATAAACTTCGAAATCTTGCCAGTGTCTGGGCCCAAGGCTGGCTGCCAGCACCTCTGAGTCTGTAATTACACGCCAGCAGGTCGAGACTCATAGTGTGTCTATGAAGATTTGTTTAAACTATTAAGAAAGAAATATATTTTAAAATCTTCTTAGCCGAATATTTTTCGGTAGCATTACTAAGATTATTACTGACCCCTGCTTTTATAAGTGGTTGGCTTCTTCTTTTTTTTTTGCTTTTACAATGCAAAAAAGTAAAATCCTTATGAATTTTCCTTAACTAAATTAAAAAAAATGTTCAAAATTCAAGATCAGGAGAGCATAATTTTTTTTTAATTTGGGGGGTTTTTTTTTAATAATAATTTTTTTTTAATTTGGGGTTTTTTTTTAATTTGGGGTTTTTTTTTAATTTTAATTAGTGCTGGAGCGATAGCACAGCGGTAGGGCTTTCGCCTTACAAGCGGCCAACATAGCCGACCCGAG
>JAOXYA010040394.1:0-12600 GCA_028565675.1 Sorex palustris
TCCAATGGAGACGTTACTGGGCCCGCTCGAGCAAATCGACGATCAACGGGAGGGCCTTTACCTTTACCTTTACCATAACCATGCCGCCAGACCCCACACCAGGCTGTTTCACTAGGGGCGCCCCGGAGTGGGGGGCAGGTATTCAAACCACACACCCTACCCATACTCCAAGATTATCACACCACATTTGATAGGGTTCAAAGTAGGAAACAATCAATCTTAGAGGGAAATAGACATTGTTTTTACGTATATATATAAAATATATATGCCAAAAACCTATATTTATATAAAGCACACAAGACTCAACCTTTAACAACATGTTAGTGATCTCTTATAGAAGGGCTTAATGGCTCCTGGGTGAAATAAAGCAACCTCCACACTCTTTCCTCTAAGGATACTTTTTTGTAGCATTTTCAGTGGTTTATCATAACAAACAATACAAACTATATTATTTTGGTTCTGCTTTGGGGCAGGGATTGGGGTTCGGGATGGAAACATCCAAAATATGGTGGCGGGAAGGTGTCATGGTGGTGGGATTGGCGTTTGAATATTAAATGTAATCAAGTATTGTGAACTATTTTATAGAATTATTTTTTAATTCAGTAAAAGAGAATTTGTGATCATTGTTTATCTCAGAGTGGCATTACTGGAGCCATAGGGGTTTGCTGGGCTGTTGGTGTTGTGTGAGCCTTCCGCACTACTATGATTTTTGCTCACTGACCTTAGTAGCTTCCACACAACTTTCCCTTTCATATTTGCTGTGCTCCTACTGGGCTGTCAGTGCTGTGGCATGTGAAGGTGTTGCATGGCCTCGTGTGTGGCTGCGTTCCTGGGAGCTGGGGGCCCGGAGGGCTGAGCGTTCACTTCTCTTTGACATCTGTGTGGGCAATGGAGCTGGGCCACTTAGAAACTGTAGAACATCAAGTGCAGTGGGGGCTGCTGGACCTCCATGGGGCAGGGATTGATCTGCCCCGTTCCAAAAGGCACCAGATTCTCACCCAGAGATCGGTCTGCCTGGGACGATCTGTCATTGGCATTTCCTCGAGATTAGTTGTGGAGCTGTGCACCTGGGCCATTCAAATGCCAGAGGATGTCCAGGAAATTACACCTCTAAACGTTCACAAAGAGAAACGTACCGAGTACTGGGTTTTCCCACTGTTCCTCGGATCCTGGTCTTGTTCTTATACCTGCCAATATAGTTTACAACTCAGCTTCTAACATTCACTGGTAATTTTTACCCCTTAAGAGATTGAGTTTGTTATCAAGACGACCTCGTCCTTGGTTTGGGCTTGCTGTGAATGGCTAGAGGAAGACACTCCACAAAGACCAGATGACATGTAACTGCCCCACTGTGCTGCCCGTGGAGGCCCAGAAGTACTGACCAGTCCACTGTGAATGACAAACTCCTTCAATAGCTCCCTTGCTCTTGTGAGGGGACTCACCCAGTGTTGCCCAGGGCTTCCTCCTGGCTCTGCACTCGGGGATTACTCTAGGTAAGTTTGGGGATCATATGAGATTCCAGGTTCAAACCCAGGTCAGCCGAGCGCAAGGCAAGAGGCCTACCACCGTGCTATTGCTCCAGTCTTGCTTTTGCGTTCCTTGCTCCACACAAACAGCCCATCCCCTGTCTACTCCGAAGGTGAGTGATGGTGATTCGAAAACTCCTCTTGGTTCCTGTGTACGACCATCAGAAATTAATCACTGCAAGGAGTAGGACAACAGCAGCTGGCCCGCCCTTCATGCAGACAAAGCCCGATCTTCCGGGGACTGAAGCCCCTTCCAGCCCTGAGCGTTGGTTCATCTTTCCCGGTAATGACGCGGGGCCTCAGCAGAACAGCTGCGCTTCCACCCGTTTCTCCGGGGCGCCTGATGTTCTCCTACTTAACTGAGCTTCAAAATCGGCCTGGGATCCTGACTCAGCCTGACTCCATCTATGGCAGCAAATACTCCCAAGGACAGGTGACAGCAGAGGGGGATCAAAGCCCCTCTGGCCATGCCCCCTGCAGATGCCCACACAGGCTCACTCTGGGTGCTGGGACTCAGATGAAACACCTGGGCTGGGCGCCAGTGGCTGAACACCTCTCAGGAGACCCTCTTGGCCATGCTCCCTGCTGGGACAGGGTCCCAGTCTGCTCAGGCCCCGTGACTCCTCTGTCATGAAGTCGGTCACTCTGGGATTCCACCCAACGAGCAGCACCTGTGGCCAAAATGCCATTCTGTGTTGGTCGCTCACTGCCTCTGCTCTACGGTCATTTCCACGACCTCGGAATATTAGGAAGCCAAAGGAGAAGGTGCCCATCACCTCTCTTCATGGGATTCCTGACAAGGATCCAGCAGTGAATCCCATATTACAGCAGCTCACCAGAGATCTCTCCGGACCCTGCGTACTGAACCAATTCCATCAGGGGACCTCAGATGAAGCAGGTGTGCCCACTCCACCCACTCCAGGTGAAACCCCAGTGATTACAAGCTTCCAGAAGAAAAACCCAGGTACGCAGGATCAGGGACTAAGACTCCAGGCCACATGACAGCAGAGGAGACGGCCAGCCCTTCCCATCTCCCTGCCCACTCGGGCTCCTGGCTGTCATGCCCACAATCTGCCTCCGGGAGCCATCTCAGCGCACCAACAGCCTTGATCCAGAGACTCCCAATGGATCTCAAAATGGACTAGCTCCCTAAAGAGATGTCTCTGGACCCCAACCATTTGCAGTTTTAGAATTTCAAAAGTGCACGGGTACTTTTGTGGCCACATGACCTCCCATGATATTCATAATAAACAATAAAAAATAAATTATCTAGCATCTGCCCCTGGCAGGCAGGCTTGGATGGTGGTGGGAAAATTCAAAATAATGGTAGTAGGAAGGTGTAATGGTGGTGGGATTGGTGTTAAAATATTGCACTGTCTGTAGCACTGTCCTCCTGTTGTTCATCGATTTGCTCAAGCAAGCCCTGTAATGTCTCCATTGTGAGACTTGTTGCTACTGTATTTGGCATATCGAATATGTCACGGGTAGCTTGCCAGGCTTTGCAGTGCGGGTGAGATACTCTCGGTAGCTTGCCAAGCTCTCCGAGAGGAGTGGAGGAATTGAACCCGGGTCGGCGGGGTTGCCCGTGTGCAAGACAAATGCCCTACCCGCTGTACTATCGCTCCAGCCCATTGAAATATTGAATGTCACCAATAAATGTGTGCAACCTTATAAAAAATAAAATTTAAAAAAATATATTCCTTACAAAAATATTGAGGAATTGGCAGGGAAGCTAAAGAGTTTAAGGACTTAAGGGTTAAATTCCACCTAGAAAGAGGATACATAAGACAATTTCTGAAGATCCCTTGCAGAAACATTTGGGAACAAAGCATTCTGTTTACAGAAAACTCAACGAACAGTGCTCATCCTTGCAAAGTGGTTTGCTCTGGCTTTAAGGAAACTACTGGGAATAAAATGAGTTAGAAGAAACTAACTCAATTATCAATCTTAATTAATTTCTTGCTTCACTATAAGCTGATCGCTAAGATCCACACTATAAAATGTTCCTGCTTCCCCCTTCCCTACGTCTTTGATCTTTCATGCCCTCATAACTCTGGAATAGTAAACTTGGCTCAATCGTTCACTGTCTCCAAATATTCTTTTCTATTTGCTCATTCAGTAACATAGTTGATCTATAAATAATGACAATCCCATGTCTGTTCCATCACCCATTAGTTTCAGAACACTTTGAACAAGCAGATTGACTATTATTTACCTTTTGCATTATAGCAAAAGGAAGTTGGGGACTGCACCCACATTGGGAGACATTGGGTGTGGATTTCATCAGCTCCTCTACAAAACAGAGCTGGAGACAGTGGAACCTCTGTTGTCCTGTTGTCCGGGGCTGACACAGAGCTCTGCCGTCACACTCCAACCTCAGCATCCCTGGCTGTTCCCTAGCACGGGCAGGACAGGCCTCAGGCGCCCTGTGTGAGCCCATGTGGGCTCAGGATGGAAGCTGAGGACACTTTCTCTGTGTGCAGCAATGTCTCTGCCTAGAACGTTCTGGAAAGACCTCAGGTCCCCGTCTGTGGGACTGGGCTGACAGCCTGAGGCGCAAAGTGTCCCTCAGCCTGTGTGGGGGGGAGAGTGAGTGTCCGGCCCGCGGGAGAACGTGGCTGTCCCACAGCAAGAGGACAGGAGACTCACAGAGGGGCCCAGAGCCCTCCTGTTCGGTGCTCACGGGCTGAGTGGATGGGCCTGGCCGGGTCAGCCAGCAGAGCAGGGGGACAGCTGCTGTGTGGGAGGAACTGTGGGCGGGGCTGAGGGCAGGGCTGGCCAGACACTGGGCCTGAGCCTGGACACGCGGGTATAAACGGGGCCGGGCCAGGCCAGCGCCAGGCCACCATGAACGGCAGAGCGCTAGGGGTGCTGGGCCTGGTTCTGGTCTTGGTGGTCTCTGGCTCAGCTCACTCTGAAGAAAATGCTGCACGTGAGTGTCTGATTTCCCTCCTCTGGACAGGTCAGGGAGGGCCGGCGACAGCCAAGGAGCAGGACCAGGAGGAGACCAGGGAGAGGGGCCAGGACGTGGGTCCCAGCAACCCTGAGCCCAGACATACAGTTTCAATGCAGGCAGGACAGTCTGGGCAGCCCCAGCATGCAGCCTTGGAGCTGGGCTCCGGGCGCGGGCGGCCCCTCCTGCAAGTGCTGGTCTCACTCCCAACCAGGTAGAACCAGCACACAGACTTCCCCCGACTTGAACTGCTTGTGAGAAGTTTCTGCAGGACGCTCTGGTCAGGATCAGGCTTGGCATGGTTCCCAGGGAGAGGTGTCATTCCCAGAGCTTGCCTCCAGCAGGGGCCGGGGTTCGCGTGGGCTAGGAGTGGAAACTCATCAGTCTTTTGTCCTTCCTGTGGCTTGAAGTAAACTTACATACTGAGAACCATAAGAACCACTCAGAAGACACCCACAAACCGCATTCACTCTCTGAGAAGATGTTGCCTGAGGAATCTTTGCTGAAACACATCAAAGGAAGCAGCCAGTTCTCCGGGAAAGAAGGGGGTGAGTGAAGCCTTCCGCAATAAGGAAGGAGGACGGGCAGGGCAGAGTGGAGGAGGTTCTGGGGCGTTTCCAATTACTAAGGGAGGGTGGGGTGAGGCGGGCAACTCTGCACAGGGGTACGCGGGTGTGCGGGAAGGGGGAACCCATGTGAGTGGGGGAGATGCAGACGCAGCGAGAGGGGGAGGGGAAGCCCCCGGGCCTGCAAGGAGAAGGTCAATGAGGGACGGGACGGTGCAGGGACCCTCGTCTGGGTTGGGGGCCCCCACTGCCCCTGGGACCCGCCCGCTGGGGAACCTGGAGACTGTGGATGCTGGGTCGGTCAGGGGGCCCAGAGGGGAGCGGAGGAACAGCCCCACCAGCCACCTCAATTTCCCCTGCAGAGTCGTGGGCTACCAGGGCTGGGGGCACCAAGGTGTGCATGAGGGTGGGCAGGGCGCAGCCTTAACCCCCCACCCCCCCCCCCGCCACTGCGGAGGCAGGTGGATGACTGAGATATTTTTGAACAGAGACCCAAGGATCACCATTTGAGAGGAATAACTCACGAAAAAAGTGTGGGAATTTCAGCTGCTGCTGGGACCCTCTTTTGCCACACCACAAATTAAGTTGCTTTCAGAATCTTAACACAACTTGTGAGTATCTGTTCAACACCCACCCCAGTGGGGCCCCTGGGAGCCCCCTCAGGCCTGTGCCCCCCGGCACCCATGCCAGTCCAGGACACCTCCCCAGAGGACTGTGCCTCGGGCAGGGGCCAGGGGATGCCCAGGGCTGGCTGGGCTGGTGCCCCTCCTAGAACCCACATCACGGGCCAGGCCCTGACTTGGCCCCATGGCAAAGGAGGAGGCAGGGGATCCCAAGAGCGTGACCCACCCGGTCAAACCTGCCTAGGAGATCTGCAGAGGGGCACGGGGCTGCGGGACAGAGGACGATCACCTTCTGGGGGGAGCCCACCTTTCAGAGGTGACCCTGCATGCTGGCATCAGGAATGCCATGCCAAGGCACCCATAGTCACCACCTGGAGCCTGGTTTCTAGGGTGACTGTCCATCCTCCTTGCGGTGGGGACTCCAGCCTGCCTGGTCCAGGGGCAGCGAGCAGGGGAGCCCTTGGAGGTGACACCCTGTAACACGTACTTTTTGTGCCTACCTCCCTTTCACAGAGCCCAGTCTGCTGTCCCCAACCTTCCTAAATGGAAAGTCGAGCCTGTGACGCCTGCCCCCACCCCCAGCAGCCACCTGCCACCCACCCTGCCCTTCGAGGAACAGTATCTAGGGCCCCTGCTCGGAATAAACGCCCCCGCTCAGCCTGAAGCTGCTCCTGTCTTCCTTCCCGGGGCCTGCGCAGTCCCCTCATCCTTCACAGTGGGCGCAGGAGGGGAAACTCCCACAGGGTCTCCTGCAGCAGCACCCCAGTGGGGGGACACAGAGTCCCTCACGCCCAGGCTCCTTCAGGCGTCCTGGCGGACTTGCACGCTGGGAATGTATCCAGGACCGAGTCCTTCCTCAGAATGACCCACCCTCAAGAGGCTGCTGACTCTGAGCCCAGCTCTCCTCGGGGAGACGGGGTGGTTGTTCCCTCTCGGGTCTTGTTCTATATCACTGGCCGTTAATCCTTCTAATAAAGAGAGTTGGGGCCCCAGTGGGCATCGGGCACCACATCGGGCTCAGACCTGGGAACATTTCCATGAAAGTGGGAACACAACCCCTCTAGACTCAGGGTGCCTCACCCCAGGACACAAAATCTTTCATTCAAAAGGGCATACATGCACACCATTATTCATTGCACTTGATACAATGCTTAAGAAATTGAATATAGGGGCTGAAGTGATAGTACCATGGGTAGTGTATTTGCCTTGCACATGGCTGACCCAGGTTTGATTCCCAGCATCCCATATGGTCCCCTGAGCACCACCAGGAGTAATCCATGAGTGCAGAGCCAGGAATAACCCCTGAGCATTGCCAGGGGTGACCCAAAAAGAAAAGAAAAGCAAAAAAAAGAACGAAAGAAAAAGAAAAAGAAATGGAATACACATAGGTGTATTTGGACACACATACACACATAGGTGTCCAAAGACAAGTGAGTGAATTACGGCGGAGTTATAACATATGTAACACACCTGTATACATATACAATGGAATACTTACTTTGCAGTTGCAAGGTTTTTTTTTTCTTTTTGGGTCACACCTGGCGACGCACAGGTGTTATTCCTGGCTCTGCACTCAGGAATTACTCCTGGTGGTGCTCAGGGGACCATATGGGATGCTGGAAATCGAACTTGGGTTAGCCGCATGCAAGGCAAACGCCCTCCCCGCTGTGCTATTGCTCCAGCCCCAACAGTTGCAAGTTTTGATGAAATCCTATTGTAGCCATCCAGCAGCTACGGCATATCTGGGATTGAGGAGATGGTTCCTGACAGTCTACAGCTGATGGCCTCCAAAGTTTATTAGGGGTAAACAATGGTTATATAGGGGCAAAAGGAATGCAGTTCATGCAGAGTGTGACAGAGAAGAGGGCCCATGGTAAGGGGGAGAAAACTCCTATTTCTGGCCGTGTGGGTGAGAGGGGTGGGAAGTCTCTCCAGTCTACAGCAGAGACAGAGCTATGTGTCTTAACAATATCCTAGCTGTCGGTTTCCCACTTTCCAAGCCCCGGGCACCAGGAATTGTGAAATCATCCCTCTATACTAATCTCCAGGGATGCCAAAGCCCCTGGCACCAGCCCCCACACACAGGCGGAACCCGGAGGGGTCTCACAGCCCCTGCAGCCAGCGAGAACTCCAACAGCTGCAACTTGGGTGGAACTGGGGGATGTCCCATAAATAAAAGAAGCCAGGAGAAGGACAAATGCGCTGACCTCACTTACCTGTGGCATGACAAACTAACTGGACCAGAGCATTCAGTGTATTAAAGTGGGGTTGGCTAGGTCATGCCTGACCCCAGAGTATCAGGAGGGGAAGCAAAGAGACTGGAGGGGGGTATAAGAGGAGGCGGGAGCAAGGAGCAGGCTGGCAGTGTCATCCCCTCCAATGTCGGTGGCAGAGAGGAACGGGATAGCTCCATATCCTAACCACAGCGCCAACACCACGGGAAACACGACTCCAAACGTCAGCAGCCAAACTTAGAATGTGCCAGTCGAGGTGGCAAGCTGGTGGGCATGAGAAGGAACGTGGGAAGCTGATAGAGGTCGTGGCACTGGATGTGGCATCGGGGCTAGGACGTTGCATATCTAAAACTCAACTGTCTGGGCTAGAGCCATAGCACAGTGGGGAGGGCATTTGCCTTGCACACAGCCGGCCTGTGTTCAATCCCCAGCATCCCATATGGTCCCCTGAGCACTGCCAGGAGTGATTCCTGAGTCACTCCTGAGCATCACTGAGTGTAACCCAAAAAGCAAAAAAGAAAAAATAAATAAAAAATAAAACTCAACTATCAACAACTTGGCAAATCACAGCTGCTGGGGCCAGGGGTCCCCACAGGGACCACCCAGGAGCCGGCGGTCCAGGGACGCTGCAGGAATCTCGGCCACACCTGACTGGGCGCCCAGCTTCTCTGCAGGGGCACAGCCGCCCCGTGCCACCAGATCTGCTGCACCCATGCCGGGGTGTGTCCGGGTTCGCTCACAGACCTGCTCCACCGTCAGTGAAGCGACTGTCTGCAAGAGACTTACATCGCAGCTAGCTGGGATGGGACCCTTTCCTTGAGCTGATTCTGTGTCTCCCGCCTCCACATCATGGGGCTCCTCGTA
The DNA here is from genome assembly GCA_028565675.1 of Sorex palustris. Taxonomy (NCBI): domain Eukaryota; kingdom Metazoa; phylum Chordata; class Mammalia; order Eulipotyphla; family Soricidae; genus Sorex; species Sorex palustris. The sequence goes on from JAOXYA010040394.1 coordinate 8,767, forward strand.
CCCTCCCTACGTGCCCCACCATCGTATCCATTCTTGGGGGCCCACATGTCCCTGTGCAGTCAAGCTGGACACACCTCAGTCCTGGCCTGGCATTTCCCTAGTAGAGCCGAGATACTTTGAGCCCCTCAAACCCCACCCCATCCCCAAGCCCTTCCCCCAGGGGCCCCAGGCTTCACATACTCTGAGGTCAGACCCTGTGACTCCCAGAAGGGACATTTGGGGGCTCTCAGGGCTCTGCTTTGTCAGTGCAGCCAGATGGGGTTTGTCCCAACCCAATTGGATGCCCAGGAGGAACCAGCCCTCAGCCCCACCCCTGCCTGGAGGGCCCGTGGGGGTGGGGCTCAGAGATGAGCAATGTGTTTGCTGAGAACATTCTAGGCACATTGGGCGATGGAACTGATAAAACTTCCTCACAATCGATAGATCAGAGGTGGTAAAAGTGTGTCAATACAAAAGAACCACATGAGACTAAGAAAGTTAAGCTCAGTTACACAGAGGCCAAGTCAAGGGGCCAAGGGGGTCCCCCGGCCTGGACAGGCAAAGCAGGCTTGCACGAGACATCAGAGACCACGCCCAGAGCACAGACGTGCTATGGAGCAGTGGGCATGCTTTCCTGGAACCTCCTGTCCATGGCCGCCGGAAGCTGGGGCAGAAATGCTGTTGAGACCGCAGAGCCTCTGGGGACTGTGGGCTCCAGGGGCGGGTTCTCTGTCCAGAAGCACCCACGGTGCTCATCCCCAAGTTTCTGCAGGGGACCTGGGCCCAGGGCATGCAAAGTTTCTGCTCACAAAGTTTCTGTCTGGAAGGACCTCAGCCTCCAGACCCGCTCTGGAAGGATCCCTCACATTCTCTCTTTCTAGCGTGAATGATGGTAGGAACAGGGAGGTGTCCCAACCCCTGTGTCTGCTTTCTGCTTCTGTCACGCCCACAGGAAGGACAGCTGGGCTGTATTTGGAATTGGGGGCAGCTGCGAGACGGGCAAGGACAGGCCAGAGCAGAAGCACACCAGGTCCACAGGTAGGAGATCGAGCGGGCAGCAGGAACCCTGGTGACCACAGGGCTGGGTCTGGACAAAGGCCTGCCAGGAGCACAGTGGACAGGACCTGCTAGTTCCAGCCAGCTGCCTCTCTTCTCGGCTTGGACTCTGTTCTAGAAGTAGAGAGATTTGGGGGTGAGGCCGGGGCGCCCTCTGTCCCGGCCACCCTGCTGACCGCTGTGATTACCCCACAGGCGTGAATGATCGTAGGAACAGGGAGATGTCCCAGCATGTCTGCTTCCTGCTCGGGTTGTTGGCTCAGGAGGAGCCAAGGCCTGAGAAGCCCCCACAACCTGCAGTAGCAGATACCTGCACCCACCCTTCTGGACCACCTGGGCAGGAAGGAGAAGCTAAAGCAAACTTGCAAACTTGTTCTTTCTTTTGCAATTGCTATTGTTCGAGGATATCTAGGCTTGAGAAGAAGGGTGAGAAACCACTAGAATATCCTGGGATAAGTGAGATGGCACCTGTGGGCGACCTAGTTACAGAACCCACCTACATGGTTTTTCTCTGAAGTGTGTAACACACAGAAGTGCAAACAGTGACAAAAACAGCAACTATAAGATTTGTAGTTTTCTTTGATACAGGGTTTTGCCTTGACCTGCGTGTCTGACGGCTCGACCCCAGCTAGCTGGCTTGAATAAACTCCGTGTGTGGCTTGCATTACTGACTGGACACCTTGGGCAATATCGGGGTGGGGGTGGGGATCTCCCATTCTCAGACCCTAACAGGGTCACGCCTGCAGAGACCTCGGCTAGACCCAGTGGAAGGGGCATATTCAGGTGGCCCTAGCACTGCTGGTGGTTCACCAACTGGCTTAGCTGCTGATTTATCTCACAGAGATACCTGAGCGAGCAGGGCCTGAGCCCTCCACGGCAGGACGGGGAGTGTCCGAGGAGAGGTTCCAGCCATCTGAACCAATACCGGCTGTTGAGGGTGCAGTTGAAGCGGGAGCCTGTCTCAGGGACCCTGCAGAGAGGGTGACTGGGGTTTCCTCTCAGTTACTCACTTGCCTCCGTAGTTCCGTTTCCTGGGTCATGTGGTAGAAACCACTGTCAGGCAGGCTGGGTGAGGGTTGTGGGCAGTCACTGAGGGATGGGTTGAATGTGAGACCTTATGTCCACCGCCCCGAGCAGTGATCGTCGCTGGGGCTATGATCACATGCCGCAGTGTTATTAGCCTGAAGGAAAAACTGTGGGTAAGATCATCATTGCTGGGAGAGGAAGGACTTGCTGTGTTGGAGAGAGGGCAGACGGCAAAGACTTTGCACACAGCCAGCCTGGTTCCTCCCTGATGCCCTGGAGCGTCACCAGGCATGACCTGGGCACAGAGCCCAAAGGAGGCCCTTAGCACCAGCGGGTGTAGCCCCAATGAAAAGTTTAAAAATAATGAAAATAATGATAAAAGGAAGTAGGCTTTCGAGGACATCTGAGACTGTGTGGTAGTACTGCCCTTTGCCTCTCACCATGCAGTGACACTCCACTGTCCACTGTCACACTGTCCTCCCGTTGTTCATCAATTTGCTTGAGCGGGCCCAGTAACGTCTCCATTGTGAGACTTCTTGTTACTGTGTTTGGCATACTGAATACTCTCAGTAGCTTGCCAGGCTCTCTGAGAGGGGCGGAGGAATCGAACCTGGCTCAGCCAGGCTGGCTGCATGCAAGGCAAACGCCCTGCTGCTTTGCTATCACTCCAGCAGTGACACTCCGGGCTGTGTAATTAGAGCTGTGTGGGGGCTTTGGGGGTCTACATCTCTCTGTGACTGGCTGTGTGTCGTCAGCGTGAGGGCACAGAGCCTCGCCACAGCCCCTGCCACCACCTGAGCTCATCCAGTGCCCAGCCTGACAGACACTCATGGGTACATTGTCTCCCAGTGACACCCCTGAGGCAGCCTCGGGAAAGAGTGGGCCAAGCTCCTGCCCTCCGCAGTTCCATTGTGCCAGTCACATCCCCACAGGTCTGCCTTGCCAAGGGCCCGACTCCACTGCCCCAGAACTGCCCTCTGCAGAGCCGCCAAATTGCCTCAAATTCCCAGTCCACCAGCTGTCAGGTAGAGGACTCTGGGGTCTTCTCAGAGTGGGGGTGCACAGCCTCCCCCCAGCCCACCCTGTGTACAACAATACCAACACCTCATAACCGCCACATGTAAACTCCTGGACAAATTATTCTGGAGTTTCTGTAGCATGACACTTCCAAATTCCACAACATGGACATCCAATCGGACTGCACCAAATTCAATGGGTAAGTAACAGAGAAGCTAACTGAACTCGATGAGCAAAGAGAGTAACACAAAAGGCACAACCAGCAGCAAGAACCTAATAAACACTCAGACAAGGACTTAATTGTGAGATATAAAGATTTTCACAAATTTTCTTTTACTGAAGTATTTTTTTTTGCTAATTGCATTAGCCATTAAGTTGTAACAACCAATATAAAAAATTATTTTGTGAGGGGTACGGTGCCGCCAACAGGTCAACCCGTACCTGTGGAGTGAGTCCATCAGCAGCCTGATGGTGCCTTCAGGCTTCCTGATACCCCAAAATTTCCACTGTGTCTTTGGCCAGACCCAAATAACTTGGGACCAAGTTTACCAAGAAATCAAACAGCCAAAAGTCAAGTATGTGGGAGCCACACCCACAAACCACCTCTGGCTCAGCTATACAAACTCATTTATTGACCTTATTTCAGCGACCTATAGATAAATCTTGAAAGATATTAAAAGCCATCTTGTCGGTAAAGAAACAAACAGCACCCGGCCCAGACAAGGTCAGACCTGAACACCTGAAGAACCTGCCGTC
>JAOXYA010040402.1:0-12600 GCA_028565675.1 Sorex palustris
CTCAATGACTAGTCTTATATTTTATAGCAAGCAATGAAACTACTTGTGGGATGCAAACCAGGAAAGTTGAGCCTATGGACACCTGGCGGTGCTCAGGGCTTACTCCTGGCTCTGCGCTCAGGGATCAATCCCAGTGGTACTCGAGGGACCATATGTGGTACCAGGGATTGAACCCAGGCCGGCCATGTGCAAGGTTTAGTACAAATCCAGCCCACTGGTTCACTATAAATCTTACAGAAATGGTTAACAAAGTGATGCTTCATTGTGTTAGGTTGGTTGAAGGCTCCATCCTCTGTCCTTCCTCATTTCCAGCCCATAGATTCCCACGCGGGCTTCCAGCCTCCTGTGCCGTCCATGGTTCCCCCACTCCTGGAACTCGAGACGAGCATGCAATCCCCAGGGTCACACAGCCATCCCCCCAGAAGCTAGCTCAGTGCCCAAGCCAGCGGATGCCCACTGGGGTGCTGCTTTCACCCAAGCGGCATCTAGTGCCTGCTCTGGGAGAGGAAAGAGCCCTCCCGGTTCTCCAACTCACCGCTGGCGTTCTCTAGAAGCTTCTCCAGCAAGAAAGCCCTGGCGATGGGTCCCATGTTCAACGCACACCCGTGGCCTTGTGAAGAATGGGCCAGGGCCATGTCCTGGTCACCATCTTCCAGATGGGAAAGCAGCAAGTTTGCAAAGGAAATGGGACTTTTGCTCCAGGTCACAAGCCAGCAGCAGGCCTGCAGAGGCGCTGACCTCGCTCCCCTGACCTCTCCGGCCCCAGCTTCCTCCTAATCTCTCTGATAGGACAAGTCATGTGGTGCTGGAATTTTGGGGGTGAGGGGCTCTGGCACCAGACCCAGGGGCCTCCAGGGAGCCTCCAGGGAGAGCTGGGGGGCCCGGGGTGGGGTGATGCAGTTCTCAAGCACGGTCACAGCGGCTGTTTCATCACTCAGAGTCAATTAGATCTGGTTCCTGGCACTCCATGAGGTGGCGTGGGCACTACTTGCAATAGGTCTTGGGAGCTGTGGGCAAGCAGGCCAGGGCGTCTCGCCCCCCCGACCTCAGAAGGAGGGAGAAAGGGCTGTGAGTCTGTGGGTGCTCTGTGCCGTCCCAACAAGGGTGCTGGCCTTTGTGCCAATGTGGCCGGGGCTCACAGCCTCAGAGAGGGCTGGAGCTCCAGCAACACCCCAGGGACATGAAGGGAGGTCGGTTGAAACCTCAGAGGCAGGATGGGAGAGGTAGAGACCCCCCTGCCCTGACCACCGGGAACTGCCCTGCCACTGGCAGCTCCTGCTTTCACCAGGGGCTGTCCTGCCTGGTGCCCTGTCACAGAGGCTGAGAGAGGAGCCTCCCCACTCCACAGAGGCACCGAAGGGCAGCGCTGGCCGCTGAGGGTGACGGGAATCTGAGCCTCTGACCCAGATCAAGCCGACGCCCTCTGGGCTGGCCCTGCTTCTTGGCCCCTGTGCCCAGCTAGTAAAGCCGGGGACTTACTGTACCCTGGAGCCCGCGACTGCCAGGGCCGTGCCAGCAGCCTGGCATCTGGCGCCTGTCTGGGGGCACTCGGAGTCAGAGCTGACACGGCTGCTCCAGCTGGTCCTCTCACGCCGAGACTAGTAACCGATGGGGGCCCCGCGGGTCATCCATCACTTCGGTGGCACCTCCATATACGCGCTCGATGAACTGCAAACACACGGCTGGTCTGCTCAGTGTACTCACAGTGACACATCCCTCTCTATGCTCTTCCTGCCGTGGCTGAGTAGCAGGGGGCAGGGCAGGAGAATTTTCTATACTCCCCATCACTTTCTTTTTCGGTTGCTTGGCTAGTTGGTTTTTTGTGCCACCCCTGGCTGGGCTCAGAGCTTACTCCTTGCTCTGTGCGTAGGGATCACTCTTTTTTTTTTCTTTTTGGGTCACACCCAGTGATGCACAGGGGTTACTCCTGGCTCATGTACTCAGAAATTACTCCTGGCAGTGCTCGGGGGACCAAATGGGATGTTGGGAATCAAACCCAGGTCGGCCGCATGCAAGGCAAATGCCTTACCCGCTGTGCTATCGCTCCGGCCCCTTTAGGGAACGCTCTTGGCAGTGCTCGGGGGACCATACTGGGTGCCAGGAAGAAAACGCAGGTCAGCGTGTCTCTCTGGTCCCACCCCATTGCTTCTACCTCTTGCTCCATTCCCCGTGCTCCATCACGTACCCACAACGGGGCTGCAGGCTGCTTTAGAATCCACCCTGGAAATGCTACTGATCAGATGCAAAGGGGGCCCGGCCAACCAAGAACCCAAGACTTGAATTTGGGGGGAGGTGGGGATTGGGGGTGGGGGCGGGTAGACAATCCAAATCCTCTCTGAGAAGCCTGAAGGGGCAAGGTCAGGCTCCCTTTAGACGACTCTGACCCGCCGACAATGGTTTTCCCAACAGGAGGGTTAGGCTGAGGGTTAGTGGAGATGCACCCACATGTCAGCCCGTCTTCGTGGAGGGGGCGGCTAGGAAACCTCTCCTAATTTTGACCCCAGGGGTGCTGTATAACGCAACCCTTCTTCCTAGGACCCATCCTGGCAGAAGGAGAAAATACTTGCTAACTGTTCTGCTCAAGTTAATTAGCTGTTATTAAGACCTGCCCTTGAGCTGAATGATATTCTTCATCCTACCACTGACATACTACGGGCCTTCCAGGGATGGTACTTCTTTGAGCCGGATTCCATTTGCGCATCTGGAAGAACTTCTCTCTCCAGCTCTGCCCAGAGGCGCACGGTGCGGGTGAGAGAGAAGAGGGGCAATTGCACGGCAGGGCAGGTGAGGAGGCAGCATGCTGGCAGCAGTGGGGACGAGGAGGCCTGCATGTGGAGGCCAGGTGGCCCGTTCTCAAGGGATGCTCCAGCTCTCGTCTGTCAGACGAGGCTTCTTCCAACCCTGCACCTGCTGGCCTTCACCAGGATATCGCGAGAATGAAGGCAGACGCGTGCTGCGGACTGCCCATCGGGTAAGGGCCTCAGAAACAAGCTGGTCTCCGTGGACTTATGACTCTTGGTGTCCTTTCGTCTTTTTGTCAGCATCAGAGCTGCGGCACGCTGCCTCTCCCAGGTCAATGTCATTCATGGGGACTGTGTGAGTGCCGTGCCTCGGCCCCCGGCCCCCCGTGGCCACAGTGTGCCGTGATGCTCTTTCAGGAAAGCCAGGGGGGTGGCTTGCAGTACAGGGGGCTTGGATCTGAGGCTGCAGGAGCCTGCCTGGGCCCCCAAAGGCTAAGCCCCTGGGAGAATCGAGTGATCAGAGAGGCAGGGCACAGGGTGCTAGGTACCGGCAGCTTTCAAACCCTGGCATCCAGCCTTTCCAGAGCGAGGTGCTGCTGTCTCATTTCAGCCCTGGTAGGCAGAATTTCCATCCTCGGAAACCACAAGGTCACAACACAAAACCTGAACGAAAGCAGGAATGACCCCCCCCCCACCCCGCCCAGTGTATCCGTGTCTGGCTGTTTCTCCCTTGGATAATACTCTGCCCTCTGACTGCTTCGCTCCTACCCGAGATCCAGCCTCAAAGCTGGGTCCGGAACAGGGCCCGGAGTGATGGTAGGACAGTGGATAAAGCACTGGTCTTGCACGTAGCCTGCTGGGCTTCAAACCCTGGATGCCTCCAGGAGTGATCCCTGAGCTCAGAGCCAGGAGTAAACCCTAAGCACAGCTGGGGTGTGGATTCCCCCAAATTAATATCGTACAATCAAACAAAAGGAATTCCTGCCCTGAGAGGGAACCGCCTTGAGAGTCGTGGCCTCTTCAAGAGCTGCCACAAGGGGCTGGAGCAGTAGCACAGCAGGTAGGGCGTTTGCCTTGTACACGGCTGACCCAGGTTCGATTCCCAGCATCCCATATGGTCCCTTGCGCACTCCAGGAATAATTCCTGAGTAGAGAGCCAGGAGTAACCCCTGTGCCTCGCCAGGTATGACCCAAAAAGAAAAGGAAAAAGAACTGCCATAGAGATCCCCTATCACCCGAGAAGGTCCCCAATGAAGGTTGTGGTAAAAGTTTCTTGCCGGTCTTCCTTCCAGCTGACACTATATACAGCTCATCACTTGGACCCACTGCTGACAGGCAGACGCTTACGCTGTGGGCTTCCGTGCTTCAGCTCAAACTTTCCACTCTCCCTGACACACTTTGCTGCCGTGAGAATCCTCCTGAGAACCCATCCAGCCGGCCAAGCCAGTCACTGTGTTCCCTCTCCTCCTCGCAGGCCATGTACCAGCTGGGTCCTGTTGTCCACAATTGCTTGACTGGCCCAATTCCACCCTCACCCCCCAGCTGATGTCGGGAGGAAGTGCATGGGGGGTGGTAAGGTGCTCGCCTGGCCCACAGCTAACCCGGGTTCATCCCCAGCACCACGTGCTCCCCTCTCCCAGTCCACACCCACGGAGGTGGCCCCCATTCAACCTCCCCCAGAGAAGATATACATGACCCCAATCTGTCGGGGAGACACAGGGATGCCCAAAAGGCCAGGTGAGCCCCCACAGCACCCTGGATGTGGGTGCAGGAAATGACGCTGCCCCAAGCGGTGGCGACCAAAGGACAAGAACACAGGGCTCAAGAAGCAGTATAGCGGGTCAGGTGCTTGCCTCACTTGCAGTCGACTTCGGTTTAATCCCTGGCACCCCACAGAGCTCCCCAGGTCCCGCCAAGAGTGATTCCCTGAGCACAGAGCCAGCAGTAAGTCCTGAGCACAGCCGGGTATGGCCCCCAATGACCCCCACTCAAATAAAAGTCAGACAGGGTCCCCAGCAGCTTCAGGGACGGCCTTGGGCTGTCTCCTGCCCTGCCGATCCGGCCGACCGTTTCTGAGGTGCCATCATGGCCCTTCGGCGTTGACACTTCTGAGGCTGGCGGCCGAGAATCCCCGAACTGGCCCGCAAACTGGGTACGAGCTCTTCTTCTCCTTGGAGCTTGCCCAGCTCACTAGCATGTGTGCCCTCGCTGGATTTCCTGTCAAGGCCAGGACGCAGAGGAGCTGGCATGCTGGGCAGGAGTTTCTGCAGGACGAGGGAAGTTGAGCAGGGATGGGGCGGTCGCCCGTGGGCAGAGCGGGGACAGGCGCCGCCGTGTCTTCGGGAGACCCAGAGGCCTGTCTGGCTTCACGCACCCAAACAAAATCCCTGCCCTGGCGCCCACAGCAGCCCTCTGGGTTCTGTCTCCGGGGCCACAGTGCCACTTGTTACTCACACACGTTACACCCTGCACTTTTCTCAAATCCTGCCACCACAGCCCTTACTTCTTTTTTTTTTTTTTGGCCTTTTGGGTCACACCCAGCGATGCTCAGGGGTTACTCCTGGCTTTGCACTCAGGAATTACTCCTGTCGGTGCTCACGGGACACTATGGAATGCTGGGGATCAAACCAAGGGCAAGGGAAATGCCCTCCCTGCTGTACGGTCGCTCCATGCCTCCCCCCGATCCATATCCCTTATTTCCAACTTATTTCCAATGTGAAACAGAATGTGATTGCACCCCACCTTCCTTCATCCCTCCCTTCCCAACAGCTTCAACAAACGCGAGCCTCTTTCATCCTGGGTCCCGGCTGCTCGCTGGCAAGTTCATCACCTTCAAGGGCTCCCACCGCACTCGGAACAAATGCCCAAGGCCACCCCTCAGGCCTCATCAGCCCAGCCCTGGCCTTCAAGGCCATCTCCTGATCTCAGTCCCCACCAAGTGCGCACGCACACTCATACATGCACGCAGACTCAGACTCACACACTCCTGTGGACACACACACTGACTCTCAGAGACACGTGTGCATACATATACATGTGCACACATGAACTGAGACTCCTGCATACACGCATACACATCGACTCACGCAGACATGCGGGCAAGCACATGCATGCACACACACTCATGCACACACCTTACTCACACATACACATGTGTTCACAAACATGTTCACACTCACTTGGGCATACACACTCTGACTCAGAGGCATGTGTGTACAAGAGTGCACGCGCGTATACACACACACTGAAACACTCACATGCACACACGCAGGCACATGTGGACACACATACTTGCACACTCATGTGCACGCACACACACACACACACTTGCAGACACATATGAACACACACACACACACCCCGCCCCATGTCCGCTGCCCTTTGCGCCCGCCCCCCTCACTCCCACACACCCCTCAGTCTCTGCCGGGTCCTCCATCTCAGGAAACAGCAGCTCCTTCCCGGCTCCTGCTCGGTTTCCCTTTCCTTCACAGCCTCCCTGCCCCTGACAGACTCCTGCTCTGTGGCCTCTCAGGTCAGAGAAGGCACTTGGTGAGACATGCTCCTTCTTCGTAAAAAGTGCTCAGGAGCCACTTGTGGCTCAAAGCTCTAGGGCTGTTCCCGGGCAACCGTGTGGTGCCAGGGAGCAAACCCGGGGCTCTTGCATGCACAACATGGGCTCCAGCCCTCCCAGCCGGCACCCTGGCTCAGGACAATTTTTTTTTCCTTTTTGGGCCACATCCAGCGATGCTCAGGAATTACTCCTGGAGGTGTCTGGCGGACCATATGGGATGCCAGGAATTGAACTCGGGTCGGCCACATGCAAGGCATACCTGCCCTACCTGCTGTATTATCGCTCCGGACCCCAGGACAAATTTTATATACCTCCTGCTGCCCTGCACACAGGGCCATCTCCACAGAAGGTGCTCAGAGTCTATCCAGTGACAGGAAAGTAGCAAAGAAAAAAAATGGAACAGATTAGGGGTGTCCATATGTTACGGCAGAGAAGCAACATCTGCCGCCTCTAATGTGCCTTTGGCAAAAGGCTGACTTCATGACCGAGTCCTGCAGGCTGGGTAGAGATGACTTCTCAGAGAGAGTGATACGCCAGCCTCACCCTCCAGGGCACCCCCCTCACTGGACGCAAACCCTTGTGTCCCCACCAAGTGCTCTCTGCATGCCCACTGAGCCTTCTTTGGGAGCCCTTCTCCCTACTGTCCTATGCATTGGTCCGGGAGACTCCAGGCCGGCCTTCGCAGCCACATGGGCAAGCACTCTGCTGGGCATCTCCTGTGGCACAAGAGGTCTTCGTGCTCTTTCTGGGGGTGGAAGGAGCACACCCTGCCGTACTCAGGGCTCACTCCTGGCTCTGCACGCAGGCACGACACAGGCCTCACCCACAGTACTCTCTCTCCAGCTCTCTAGGATGTTCTTACTAAAGTTCTCCTTTATTTTTCTTACTGGTCGGTCTGGTGCTCCTTTGGTTATGTTTCCAATTCTAGACGGGGTACAGGCTAATTCCCTTCGGCACTGTCTCTAACCTCTTTATTAGGACCATGCAATTAAAAGACAAAAAAAGATGGCTAAAAACTGTTTCAGGGCCGGAGAGACAGTACAGAGGTTAAGGTGCTGGCCCTCGGCATCCCATATGATCCCCTTAGCACTGCCAGGAGTAATTCCTGAGTGCAGAGCCAGAAGTAATCCCTGAGCATCGCCAGGTATGACTCCAAAACTAGAACTAACTAAATAAATAAATAAATAAACAACCAAAAGAACTGTTTCAAAAGACGGGGCAGGCTTCTCTTAGCACAGCCATTTCAAGCAGGGCAGGGTTTTGTTACAGGGACCCAGACGTGAGACCCCCAGACACCGTCTCCCTCAGACACATTCATCCCCAGGCAGCTACCAAACTCCTGGCCTTTATCAAAGACTTCCCAGGGAGCCATGACCCTCGGCAGGGTGAGTGAGTGAAAACGCACATTTCGCATCATAACTGCGTTGTCTTCATGTGATATTTAATTTGCAAATATCATTGCCTGGAGTATCAAGAAGTAATCTACAGGTTAAGCAGCGTTTTGCCTGAGAAGGCACCGAGTCCAGCTCCACCCTCCCTCTCTCAAGAAGACTGCTCGCGGATCATCATCCAGCCAGCCAACGCCTATCACGGTTCAACCACGTTCCAGTCCCAGGAGCCCCTAACCTCCTTCGGCAGGCTCCTAGGGGGCTAGGACAAGACTTCAGGGGAAGAACCTGAGTTGGGCTCTGGAGAACCATTTAGGCCGCAGCAATCCTGATATCTGTCGAGCATCTCTGAGGTTTCAGTTACCCGAGGAGGGCCTGCAGATGCAAAGGCACTGGGGTTGACCGCGAGAAGCTTAGAGTCCAGAACGCAAGCAAAGATTTGAGGGGGAAATGAGCCTTCAGAGAGTGGCCAACTGCCAGTGACATGGCAAGAGCAAAGAAAGGGGGTTGTGGGAGGAGGAAGAGCAGCTCAGTTCCCTGGAGGGGAAAAAAAAGCAGCAGCTCCATGAACACCATGACACTCCGCGGCCCCGCAGGAGAGGTGGGTGTGACAGGCAGAGCTGGGGGGACACGTGGGAGGGGTGACTCCAGGTAAAGGAAACTGCAGCCTGCGGCTGGATGGCAGAGTACAGGGCGCAGGCGGCTGCTTCGCTCGGGACATGCAGCCCAGCCCAAGAGCCGTGGGCCGTGTGGAGCGGTGTGCACGTGTGTGCACGTGTGTACATGTGTGTGTGCACACGTGTGCACGTGTGGGCTGGGCATAGGTCGCTGCTGAAGGTCTGCAGTGAAGGCAGTGGCTGAGACGAAGAAGAGGGAGAAAACGGCCAGTTAAAGGGGAGGCTGCAAAGATCAAACTTAGCAAAGCGGATATTTTTATTAGCAAGACTTTGTATCGATGGCAAATATTCTCTTGTACATGCAAAATGTTACATAACACAAAGGCCTTCTTCACTCGCGGGGTTAATGAACAAATTTAACCTTTCGTCTTGAAAGGATCTTTGTTTTTAGCCAAGAGCTGGAGTGTTCGTTTCATTTATTTGGGGTTTGGGCCATACCCGGCGATGCTCAGGGGTTACTCCTGGCTCCGCATTCAGGGATCACTCCTACTGGTGCTGGGGGGACCATAGGGGATGCTGGGAATGGAACTGGGATGAGCTGCATGCACGGCCAGTGCCCTACCCACTACTGTGTCGCTCCAGCCCCCAAGTTTATGCTTCAGGTGCAAGAGTCCCGGGTTCTATTCTGCCTTACAATCCCTGGCACGGCGTGGCATCATCCCCTAAGTACTGGGTGTGGCCCAAAGGACAAACAAAATATTAAGGAGGTGGGGGGGGTGTGATCAGGGAGATGACCAGGCAGAGCCTGTGCCTGTCAGGGTTTGGCCCTGAGCATCGCTGACAGTCCCAAACACAGAACGGTCAGGCTGAGGCCGGAGGTGTCAAGCGCCTGCTAGGAGTGGCCCCAGAACCATGTCCCACCAGGTATGAAGCCTGAGACCCAGGGTAAAGTCTTAAAGGACACTACAGTGCAGGCTTTCATCCTCCAAAGCCCGGCTGGGTGTCACCCCCAAGCACTAAAGCCCAGGAGTGGCCCTTTAAGGAGCGCCCGGGGTGACCTAGAAAACCAACAACAACAACAATTATTTTCATCCTTTTGAAGAGTGTGAGGCCCAAGAAGGAGAGAGGAGAGGGTTGTTGACCGGGGAGGTTACAGCAACCTCCCCAGCAGCGCAGTGGGGGAGGCCGGAGGCACAGTCATGAAAACTGGGTCCACAGTAGGCGCCAGAGGCATTGTGGAGGGCAGGCTCTGGGTCCCCTCCACCCCACCCCCTGCAGGGGTTGCCAGTTTTGATCATCCAGAAGTCATGCAGCCAGAAACAGTAGAATCCAGGGGCTCCTGTAATCAGACCCCGGCCTGTGTGTGGCCGTGAGCACGGACCGTCCACACAGAACGGGGGTCCTCCCCGTGCCCTGCGGGACACCTGCGGGCTCATTTCCTCGACTCTCTCATGAGGTTTGAGGATTGCCTGTGGGTGGCTTTGCAAGAACCCTGAGACCGGAGGAGCTGGTGGCGAAGGGCACACAAGGAAGGGTCACTCTGAGATGCACTGTAGGAGTCAACCATGTCCCCTCACAGTCAGCAGGGGGGTGAGTGATGGCGGTTGGGGGCAAGGGGACAAAGGCTGAGTCAGGGTGATGCCAGTCGCTATTTGGTGCCTGACCTATCTGGGGGCCCTGCAGAGCTGGCAGCTGGGGGAGGGGGGTTGGACAGAGCAGTGAGTGGGTTCTGGGTTCGCTAGAGGGTTGATCCCCTCCTTCTGCGCCTTCCAGTCTGTATGGTGTTTTGTTTGTTTGTTTGTTTGTTTGTTTTGCTTTTTGGGTCACACCCAGCAACGCACAGGGTGTGTATCCCAGCTCATGCACTCAGGAATTACTATTGGCAGTGCTCGAGAGACCATACGAGAGAATCAAACCCGGGTCGCCGCGTACAAGGCAAACGCCCTACCCACTGTGCTACCATTCCAGCCACTCCTCCTAGTCTGTATAATAAAGCTCCTCAAGGACTGCATTTCCCAGCAGGTCCTCTGCCTTACGGCGCACGGGGTTCTCTCTCTCCACCAGCTCTCAGGAGCCGACGTTGTGGCACACCTCTACCAGGAAACCACACCCTGGCGTCTGGACTTGTTGTACCTGGGTCCCCTCTGTGCCATGCTGGTCGGGTCTCTGGGCCCCATGCTGGGACAGAAAGTAACTCTGCCAGGGCCCCCAGATGCTGCTCATTTCTCGGGGGCCAATTCAAATGCATTCTCCTTTGCAACACCTTCCCCTGTGGGCCTTGAGCACCTAATACCGCTCCTCTGAGTCAAGAAGAGTATCATCCTCACCTGCTTCTAGCATTTTCTCCCCTCTGCCTTGGTGGGGGGAGGTGAGCTCCTGGTTTCCACCAGACCTTCCCCTCTCAAGAGCACTCATCACCTCCTGCTGGGTCAGGAGCACCCCCGCACCCTTCCTCCCACCTTCCCCAGCTCCTAGGGCAGTGCCCACTCCGAGCCTGAATGAATGAACAAGACCCTGAACAAGACTTTTTTTGGGCTGGCCCCAGGCACGACCCCATGCCAGGCTTCCTTCCTCATAGGCTTGAACCGTGTGGAAGTGAGTCCGGATCAGGGCTGTGCTTTGAAGAGCAAATCCATGCAGACTGAGTTGGGTCTTGGCACAGAGAATCTCAGTTCTCGGGAATGGATAACCCACCCCAGACGGCCTCTGCAAGCATGCTGATGCCTTGCGGAGCCCGGCTCTCCCCGGACCAGTAAGCATCAATGTGGTGTCTTGACACACCCAGCGGGTTGGCCCGTCTGTGAAATAAATCTTGTCTCCTGTGGGCACATCCCACTTCGCGGAAATCATATTCGGAAATGATATGGGGGTGATTGGTTTTGGAAACCAGTTTTGGTGCCTGAGAACACAACACAGGGGAGCAGAGCTGAGGAGAGCTTAGAACCGTGCCTGGTACTTAGTCAGTACTCAATTTGTTTCCGGGTCACACCTTTCAATACTGAGGGGCTATTTCTGGTATTATGCTAAGGAGTGATGCCTGGGGTTGGAGGAAATGACCTGGGGGGAGGGGGCATATGTGATACTGGTGATTCAAACCAGGGTCGGCTGCACGCAAGGCGAGCATCTTGAAGCGCCTTTCTGGTCCCTAAACTGAGTATTTGACACAGTCTTTTTTTTTTCTTTTTGGGTCATACTCAGCAATTCTCAGGGGTTACTCTTGGCTCTGAGCTCAGAAATCACTCCTGGCAGTGCTGAGGGACCATATGGGACACCGGGGATCGAACCCCGGTCAGCCTGTGCAAGGCAAACGCCCGACCCACTGCACTATCACTACAACCTAGACACAGTTTTTTTTTTTGAGACGTGATTTATATAGCATTCAATTCACTTATTTGAAGAGTACAATTCAGTAGGTTTTTTTTCTTCTTCTTTTGTTTGTTCCTAAATACATTCAACCACCACTACCATTGCCAATTCTGGACATCACTACTGCTCAAAAAAAAAAAAAAGCTCCTGTAGTCTTACTCTGTTGTACACACACACACACACACACACACACACACACACACACACACACACACCACCTGTACACATTCCCGTATCTAAGCAAACAGTAATCGCCTCTGTTGGTCCAGCCCCTACTACTGCAGGAATGGAATGGCAAGGTTTGTGGTCTTTGTGGCCTTCATTTGTCACTTAGCATAATGCATTCAGGGTTCATCCATGTGTAGCAGGTATCAGCATTTCTTCCTTTCTGGAGGTTGAATAACTTTCTGGAGGTTGAATAAGTCTCCAATGCTGCTCGCCGTGTGTCTGCTTGGCATTGTTTCCCAGCCCCGAAGCGAGAAATCCAGTCGCCGGAGTCACAGGTGAGCCTCCCCGGCCCCACGTGACAGCTGCCGGCCGCTTTCCCAAAGCACCCCCAATGGTTCCTAGTTTCTATACATCCCGCACTGAAAATGATTCCTTTTATTTGGGGGGAGTGTGGTTGGTCTTAAGAAGTGCCCAGGGGACGCAGGGGTCTTTGCTGGTGATGCCGGGCCAACAGGCTGGAGAGTTCAATGCTCAGAACAGGTGATGTGATGTTGTTTGGGTCCAGCAGGGCGAAGGGGGCCACACCTGGTGGAGTTCAAGGTCATGTGGTGTTAAGAATAGCAATCAGGACCCCTCGGCTCTTTGAGAGATCTCCCTGCCCTGTCTGGCTGGCATTTCCCTAATGATTAATAATGGTGAGTGTCCTTTCATGTGTCTATTGGGCATGCTTGGAAGTTGAAGAGAGTTGG
>JAOXYA010040409.1:0-12600 GCA_028565675.1 Sorex palustris
GTATTCGATATGCCAAACACAGTAAGAACAAAGTCTCCAATGGAGACGTTACTGGGCCCGCTCGAGCAAATCGATGATCAACGGGAGGACAGTGACAGGTAAAGCTACTTAGTTGGTGCACTATGCCCACTGAAACATGGTGTGCCCATTCCACCCAGCCCAGAGGTCTGCGTGAGCTCACCAGCCTCCCTAGAAGGTTGAAGCAAAGGGACTTAGATCAAAAAAAGCAAATCAACAACTTACTGAGTATTTTACAATGAATTAAGAGTGTGATCTGCTAGAAATCAAATCTTATCAACAGCCTGAAAAACACTTAGGCACCTCTCATTTTAAACCAGGAAAAATCACCTTCTTTTCTACTAGAGAGAACCACATGAAGAGAGATACAAATATGCAGTTAGTGAAGAATATGACTGTCTTCCTGAACAAACCAAAAACTGACCCCATAGACGCAGCACTACCTAAAAAAAAAAAAAGGCTACAGGGAGAATCAGAGGCTGTTTCTGGTTTTGTTTTTTGTTTTTATATTTCAGTCTGTAAATAATGTTTTCCTGTCTCATTCTCACATACGGGAGAGAAAAAAGAAAAAAAACATGTGAACAAACAATATTATAGTTCACATGCCATCCGGTAATCAGACTATTAGCCTTCCCAAGCTCTTTCGCAGGACGGCTCAGAAACATACTGGGTCACTCCACAAGGCCCCCAGGCATTGAGCACAGGCTTCTCTGCAGACTGACAGGGTGGCAGTCCACAGCGGGCGGTCACTTCAGAGACCGCTTAGCCACTGACATGCCTCTGCAGAAAACAATGAAATTCTTGTGAAAATCCCAGAGAGAACAGGAACAGACATCACAGCAGAGGCTGAAATGAAAGACAACTCAAAATGCTGCAGGACACCACGTCACGGCACAGGGCCCTCAAGGAAAGTGGACGCCCGGCTTCAGGACAGACGGTGGCATGAAGCAGCGACTTTTCTGAGGCTCCCTAGTGAGAACTGATTTCCCAGCTGGAGGGCTCTGCGTTCTCAAGTGTAAGCAGAAGACAAACCAAGAGTATCTGCACAAGTCCATGAAACAAAGACACCGAGGGAAGAAGCCCTGAGGATGGGGCAAGAACTCCAAGACATGAGCACTGCTGGGGAGGTGGAAAGAACTGCGTGTGGGACAGTGAAATAATTCAGCTGCTCTGGAGCAAGAGCTCAGCAGTTCCTGGAAAAGTTAAACACCCACCCACCATAAAGGCCAAACCATTCAACACATGGTACTTACCTAGGAGAAACAAAAACATGAAGACAAGTTAACTCTTCCATGAGATGTGCCGTTCATTCCTAACAGTCCCAAAGAGTGGAAAATCCACTGAACAAATGGAGATATGGACTGCAGTACAGTCACTCGCTGGAATACCACTTTATAATAAAAAAGAGATTGGGCCAGAGATAGGACAGGAGGGAAGGCAACACCACACACGGTCCTGAGTCTGCCAAAAGTGACCCCTCTGAGCAGAGCCAGAGGAAGCTCTGAGCGTGGAAGTGGCCCCCACGTCCCCCAACCGCAGATACTTTTAAATTTGAAATCAAGAGTCCTTGATACGTGCAACACTGCTGAACAGCAAAATACTGTAACAAAAGAAGCCAGATGCAAAAGATTAGTGTGGGATTCCATGCATGAGAAACTCCTAGAAACGGCACAAATATTAAGGCAGGCAGCACATCAGCAGCTGACTACGGATCAGGGTAGGGCTGGGAAACGGCCATAAATGGCAGGAGGAAGTGCTGACGGGAAAGCACAGCCAAGACTGGCTTGGACGAGAACTGCCTTGGAACTCAACCACTCTCTACAGGTGAGTTTTATGGACGGTTAAGGGTATATGATCCCTAATTCAAAGTAATCATGGAGGAAAACATCAGGACCATCTTCCCTCGGTGATGGGACTGGGCAGCCCCCGTGCCTCTGCAGCAGGGAGCGATGTGGAAAGGGCATCTTCCACAGGACGGCAGGGAAGGCACTCGCCTTGCAGGCAGCAGAACCACACAGGCACCACCAGGGTCCCTACGCAGCAGGCCCAGAACAGCCCGGGCACTGCAGGGTGCTGACACCCTAGCCCCACCTCCTTGTCCCCTGCCCAGCCAAAAAAGACCTCCCCTTTCTTCTAAGCAAAAAATGGCATTATCAACACTGAAAAATTCAAACTTGCACTTTTTCAGCTGCACTGTCCCATGGTAGGTGCAGTTCAAAGACGTCAGTGGGTTCTCCCACTACAGAGAGGGAAGATCCAGGCCCCCGCCTGTCCTCCACCAGAGACCACGGCAGTGTCAGCACCACACCGAGCACACATCCAAGTCATGGGATCATGGCATCGAAAGGGCAGGCTGGGACGGGAGGAAACTTAAGCAGACCCAAACCCTGACTGCCATGAGCGCAGTGCAGGAGGCGGCACTTTCTACGTTCTTTTTGCTGGGAGTTCCTCTTTATCATCAAATGCCCTTCGTGAATATTGGGAACCTTTTTTCTTTACATCAAAGAAAATCACACCATAGAGCAAATAGCAGAAGCTTTCTCTCTTAAAATGACAACTTGTTGCATTTTCCATGAAAGTGCCAGAAGGAGAAAAGCATTTTGAGACCATTTCCCCCATTTTATATGATTACACTGTATCAAGGACTACAAATCAGTGTGTCTTCCTATTTATAAACACAGGTAGGTGCGTGTGTGCGTGCACATGTGTTTCAATTCAAGTTTTGACAGAGGCACTGTTCAGAAGTTAATGCTCTGGAAAGCTGCTACTGGCCGATTTATATAAAGACATGTGAGCACTAAAGGACCATCAGTCTACTGTCAGTCCATTACCATCATCAGGAAGAGAAAGATGGTCTCAGTATTTTTACTGCATCATGGGGAAAAGGACCGAGGTGTTTTATCCCTTTGCTTTGCTCCCTGGGTGGGTTCTTTCCGTTCTCTTAGGAAGCCGGCATTCTCTCTGACACTGGATACCTTTCTTCCTCCCATTTAATGAAATTTCTTTATTTAGCAAAAGTAAGATATTAAATGTAAAAAAGGTAAGTCATGCCCTTTTTTAAAAAAACACAATGGAATGTACTTCTCTTTCTAAATGAGAAAATACAACACATCAACATCACAAGTGGGCAAGTCTCATTCTGAAACACTCTTGATTCCTCATTATTCCTCAAAATCCAAGGTTTACAGGATAACAAAGTGGGGGCGAGGGACAAGGCAAGTTAAAAAAAATCAGAGAGCCTGAAAGAGTTGAACTGATATTCCAAATTCAGAGCAGCCCCCACTTAAGTAACACTCTGACCCCACCTTAGCAGGCCACAGGAAAACACAAACTTCACAGCTGCTGCATGTGGTCTCAAAAAAAGGCTGAGTTTCAGTGAAGAAGTTAAAGTATTTCACAAACAGCCCAAAGTGAAGTGATTTCCATTCTTCCAGTTCCAACTGTCTCCAGTGAACAGCTGCTGAAACTGTGCTTGTTTCTTTGGTACTGGCTTAATGCAACTGTCTTCTGCTCTTTATAGTTTTATATCCATCATAAACTCTTTGAGAATTATTTGCATTGTTGTGTTACTTTTTACACAGGGTTTTCATGTTTTGAATTTGCAGTGTAGTAAATAATTCTCTTTACACACATGCAGTCCTTACTAAGGAGTGCCGAGTCACAGACAGCACCTTCCAGACTGGGGAGGGGTCGGCTCCGGTTCCCCCTTCCCGACTCCTACACAGCAGCACAACTGCTGATGGACTCCAGTCTTACTTGCAAAATGTGGATGAATTTATGTTTTTAAATCACATATTCAAATTAAACACCTAACACCACACACACACACACACACACACACACACACACAATCAATCAATCAAACCTCTACCTAGGCTTACAACTCAGGCAGAAGTATTAAAACGGACTCAGTCCATGACACTATTTCCCAGCACAGCATCCAACCTGCCTGTGGAAAGGGTGTTGTATCCAACCAAGGTCCAAGCAGGAAAACCCAGCCCAAGGGAGCTGCAAAAAAAATAAATAAATAAACGCATCACGTATTCATGGTTCTGGTTTGTGCAATGCAGGCTGGATTTGTGAAATACGGCTTTAAATGATCTATGGTCTGTGTTTTATCTGCCATGTTCTGAAACAACATCGCCTGTTTCCCTGGTATTTTCCAGGAGATTCTTACACAGTGCAACAAATCAAGAAGACATGCTGGCAATAAGATTAACTTGGTTTTTCAAGTTTTCCTTGTTCTCGAAAACATACACTCCTGTAACTTTTTCTTCCCTGTTCCTATCAGCTCGGATGAGGTGCTGCGTGGGACCCTGGCGGGGGGGGGGGTGGACACAGATCGGAGGTGGGGCATCTGGAAGCACAGGCTGGCTGGGCCGGGCCCGGCTCGCAGGGGCACTGCGGTGGACGCAGTAACCGTGTATGTCATGGCTGGAAACAACACGATGTAACTGGCACCTAATCTGTAATAAAAAGGAGTATTTTCTAAACCCATACAGACCCCTTTTATCCAGTTTTCTACTCATGAGGGCGGAGTCTGCTTACCATTCGGGACTCGGGAAGTTTGATGACAGCCTCAAGACCCTCTGCTAAATTCAGAGGGTCAGGGAAGTGACTGACAGGTCTTCCGCGGTGGCTGGGTCCCCTGAGCACCATTGAAGCAACCACCTACCCCATGGATGCGAGAAGCAGCCCTCAGGACTGACAGGTGTGACTGGAAACCAAAACAAAAAGGGAATTCAAATGAAACAAAACACACAAAATGTTAATATTTGTAACAATGGACTTACGAAAAGTGGGAGAAGAGTAAAATAAGCTGAAAGTGCATATCCAGTATGTCATTTGGTCTTCAAATTCACCCAGTCAGCAGATCAAAAACCAAAAAAAGAGTCATTGTTATTTCCATTTCACAAACCAGAAACCTCAGAAGTCAAGTAACAACTGCAAAAACTGAATCTGATCAGACATACTAGAGTAACATTTTTAGAACTTGAATAAAAGGAAAGTGGGAACCCGGGTACACTCTCGAATGCTCCCGAGTCCTGCCAGCAGTGATCCCTGAGCACCACTGAGTGTGGCCCCAACAACAAATCCAAGAGACAAGACCTAGGAACTTGAATGGAAGGAAGCAAGATCACTATCCAATTTTCTACAACACACAGGGAGGAGCATATCTAATGTCTCCGAGGAAAAACAGATATGAGCCAAGGACAAACAATTCTTGACGTTCATGGACAAACACACGCGTAAACTCAGGAAACGCCACTGCCTTCAGCTCTTCTGAGAAAGCTACCAACGCATGTTCCAAAACCCTCAAAGGAGTACTAAATTCAAACTGAGTGAGTTTATGTACATAACTGAGCTGGTTATGGGATTCTAATGGGTGGGACCACACCAGGCAGTGCT
Organism: Sorex palustris; assembly: GCA_028565675.1. Classification (NCBI taxonomy): domain Eukaryota; kingdom Metazoa; phylum Chordata; class Mammalia; order Eulipotyphla; family Soricidae; genus Sorex; species Sorex palustris. Next base: position 5,428 of record JAOXYA010040409.1, read on the forward strand.
CATTACTCACTCCTGGCTCAGTGTCAGCCCCTGCAGGAAAGGCCCACGTGAACTGGTCAGAGACCCTATAGCTAAGGCACCTGCCTGGCAAGTGGCTGACCCCAGTTCAGTTCCTAGCACCACCTATAGTCCCCTGAGTACCACCAGGAGGGATCCTTCAGCACTGCTGAGTAATCATGCTCAGTAATTTGGGTTATCTCTCTTGTCCCAAGTTTAGCACCGTAGCACTGTCCTCCCGTTGTTCATCAATTTGTTCGAGCGGGCAGCAGTAACGTCTCCATTGTGAGACGTGTTGTTATTGTTTTTGGCATATCAGATACGCCATGGGGAACTTGCCAGGCTCTGCTGTGCAGGCGGAATACTCTCGGTAGTTTGCTGGGATCTCTGAGAGGGACAGAGGAATCGAATCTGGGTCGGCCACGTGCAAGACAAACACCCTACCTGCTGTGCTATTGCTCCAAGTCCCAAACTTAGCGATTTTATATACAAAGGTATAGAATAGGGCCGTATTGATAGTAAAGCATGTAGGGCATTTATTTACCTTGCATATGGCCCACCTGGCTGGGTTCAATCCCTGGCATCCCATGTGTGATCCCTACAGGAGTGGCCCCCAAGCACAGAGCCAGGAGTAAGTACTGAACACTGCTGGCTGTGGCCCCAAAAGAAACAAGAGCGTATTATGTAATGTCTACAGGCTAACATCTTACAGTACAGCTATGAAAAGGAGGAAAGGGAAGATTATATGAAAAACACAGTTCAGTTGGGCTATAGGCATTAATCTAGAACTAAAATAATAATAGTTTAGGTCATTTGCTAGATGATTAAAAGGAAAAAATAAGGCAAGAAGAGTTTAGCATCCAATTTTACTACTACTGCTCCCAGAAAGGAATCTCTATTCCACAAGAGGTAAAAAAATGTACAACAGGTAAGAAATGTTATTGGGCAAAAAAGAATATGCGACAGAAAAACCCCATCAACCTCCCTGAATGCCAGCAAAACAGGCAAAAGAAAAACACATCAAAAAACCGAACAGGAAAATCAATTTTAAAATAGATGTAAATTGGTCTATGTTGGTCTCTTAAAAGGGTTTTCAAATGAAAGCAGATAGGACAAATGCAAGGGGTCCATAAACTCTACAAATGTGTCTTCATGAAGGAGCGAAATTGTCCAAGATCTCAACAGACAACATTCTGGTGTCACAGCAAGGCCTGGCTAAGTCAGCCACTCCCAGGCCCTCCCTGACTCATCAAGAGTATGCGGCAGCTGAGGCCTGTGCTCCTCAGGGCCTGACACACGAGCAGGGCAGCTTGGGTTTAACATTATTTTCCCCATGTGCAGAGAGCCAGAAATATACTCAGGAATATAAATAAAACAGATGCTGGATGAGCGTAATGGCACATTCTAGAGACCGCCTGATAAAACTGAAGGTTAATGGAGATGGTCAGAGACCTTAACGTACACTGAAGCCAGTAGGTGCTACTAAACTCATGCACAGTTTCTGACTGCCATCTGAGAGCAAGCACAAATCAGCGGCACATTAAAATGCGCAAGAGGAGACTCTCCCAATAAAGCAGCGTCACAGGAACATAACCGACGCTTCCTAGAAGTCATGAAAAAGTCAAAAAAACCTTTCTCTGCTCAGCATTTTCCAAACTCATGCTTTATATTTAGGTAGCTTTCATCTTTCATGGTATCAAATATACTAAAATCAACAAAAGTGTCAGTATTTGAACATTTTTAACTGTTTCCAAAATACACTCTAATTTCAAAATAGGTACTTTGTGCTCGTGGTCTAGGACTATCAATAGCCTTAAAAAAAAGAATTTCAGAATCTTGCACAAAGTCTTCTTCTCTAAGGAAAGGATCTGATCTACTCATACCTTGACTTTTGCCACAAAATATTTGACACTTTATGAACAACACCCTTGTACCATACCGAAGGTCTGGGACACGATTTGAACAGCACATGTACATGGGCTGATGTAAGTAAATCACTCACAACAGGGCTTGACACATGACAAGTGTTAGCTATTACCATACTAATTGTTCCATTCAAAAGTTCTTTTTATAACATGTGAGTAATGCATGTGGATAAGTGGGTGACTGTATTCTCATTTTCTCCATTATGCTTATTGAAAATGGGAAGGAAGGCGGTACACTCAGAAGTCTCAAAACTTCTTAAACTGTACCCTTAAGTATAAATAAACCCAGAGGCACCAGAATGGCTGGGTGTCAAAGTGCCTGCATTCAAGCCCAAGACTGCAAGTCCAATGCCGGGCACTGCCAAATTGCACCACCACACATGGCCCCCACCACCCAAGGGCCACTGTGCAGAATTCCTGCCACCACCACAAAGCTTGTGATCTCAGTACAGTATAGCCAAGCACGTGTTTAGCGCCAACATGCCAATTAAACCCTGCTACCACCACACGCTGCAGCGAGAGATGAGTGACCCCGCAGCTGCAGTGCGACCTTCCCGTGAGTCTGTGTGTGCGCATAAAACAACCAGGCAGTCTGGGTGTGAGCACTGGAGGCAGGAGTGCAACTCAAGGGCGGTATGCAAGCACCACACCTGCACGCAAGGAAAGCAGCCTGTATGTTGTACTACAGCCCACAAAATCCGTTCTGTTAAAAGAGGAAAAATAAGTCTGATCCCGTGAAACTATTTAACCTGAGACCTGGGTCAACAGTAATTTTAATAGATTATGTATTTGTTAGAATTTACATGGGGGGAATGAAAAAAATCCACAAATCAGACCATGTTCCAAATATCTGAGCAATCGAGTAACAAAATGCCCATGAACAGTGCTGCAGTCACTCCTTCTGTCTGGCTCTTTTGCAATTACTTTTAATAAATTACTCCTCCATCCCCATCACTCCGGGCAGCATCATCGCAAGGCACAATTGGTGGAAGGAAGGACACAAAGCCCCTCGCAGCCATGGAGGGTGGGAGCCGGTGGCTGGCTGCTGCCTGGAGCTGTGACTCATTGGAATCCATAAAGCTTTTCTTTGAAGATCGAGTATCAATGACGCTATTGTAAGAGATTGCAGCTATATAAATGTCGGCCAGTTATGAATTCTCATGGGGAAAGAGCACTTTTCAGAACGCAGCAAAGGTACCAAGCAATGCCCGGGAACCACTAACAGGACTCTGCCTCAGGTGCGTAGATGGGCTGGCTGCCCACCCCTCATCCCACAACTGGACAGACTTCGATGCTGCTCCAGATTCAGTGCCATGGACCCCCAGCTTCCCGTGTGCCCTTCTGCCAGTGTGGTGCCCTGCTGATTTCAGACTCACACAGTTTGCTGTTACAGGTCTAAGAAAAAGCCAGGTAACATTTTAGAATCTTACATACTATTTTGCAGAAATTACAAAGCAAATATGAGACAGACATCTGTCAGGAAGGAAGCGGCAGGAAAGCACTTGGTTAAACCGCTTAAAATGTTGCACTTACTTTTATCACATTCAATATTTCTGTACTAGAATTGCAATAAAAGCATTCTTAGGGGCTGGAGCAATAGCACAGCAGGTAGGGCGTTTGCCCTGCTCACGGCCAACCAGGGTCCAATTACCAGCATCCCATATGGTCCCCTGAGCACTGCCAGGAGTAATTTCTGAGTGCGTGAGCCAGGAGTAACCCTGTGCATCGCCGGGTGTGACCCAAAAAGCAAAAAACAAAAGCATTCTTAGAAGGCAAAAAATTTTGAAAAGAGCGATACATGCAACAAACTCATAAACCAAGTTGGGTTTTACCTGTAATGTCAAAAATTTTTCTCTGAATTATTCTACTTTGATCATCATGTATGTACGAAGAACAAAAAAAAAAAATTAAAGGTAGAGAAAAAAATACTCCAGAAATTTAAGAGAATTATAAATACATTGTAAATCAACTAGGGGGTTTATGTTTACTTGATAATTCAAGAAAAAGTTCACCATATTTTCAACAATTTTATGCTCAAGCATACAGCCGTTCAGACATTGAAGGAAAATAATCAGGGTGAAGCTTTATTGGAGACCACTGCGTCTTAGGAAAAATGATTACTCCTAACAGAAAACATGCAATCTAACCCTCCAAGACCTCTTACAATACTTTTATAAAATAAGAAAAATTCAGCAGTATTAAACATCCTAATGAATATTTCTGAGTTACCAAATATAGCTATGGATGAGCAAATAAAGTATTTTAAAATTTATTCTCTGTATATTACCAAATACGCTGAAAGGAGCTTCTTTTGAATCTGAGAACTGCTGATAATTCTGAGAATTTTTTCTTTCGCTAAAAGAATCATACACATAGTTTCTTCAAACACACAATCTCATAAAATATTCTAATTCTTAAACTGACAATAGAACAACTTCTGTGTACATATTTATAAAATTATTCCTTAATCGTTGAATGCGATGGAAAATTTGTATTAATCTTTGAAGCACTTAAAAATAAAACCAGGGATAAAATGTTTGCTCTTCTTCCCAAACTGACTTAATAAAATCTATTATTATTTCAATTTAACAGGCATAGAGGGGGAGTAGGCTACACCCTGGGGTGTTAGGGGTCCATGAGGTACTGTCATATGAGGACCAGCCATATGCAAGACAAGTGCCTGCACCCCATCCCATCTCACCTATTATTATTTTTAGAAACACACATTCCATAATCCACTGTTATGATTACTATTGTTTACAGCACAATCGAAGGCAACCAACAAAATTATTCTGTGTTCATGTGCCCTTTGCCTTTCTGTGATACAAATTATTTAAACTACAAATAACAAAGTGAACTTGAAATGATTAAAAACGAAGGAAAAGAAACCATAACAAGAAAATACACAAAGCAGAGACGTAAGCTTCAGTTTAAAACAGAGACCACACATACACATACAAACATACACAAAACCAGTATAAGGAAATTCAGCTCTGTCAGTAAAAAAAGGGACTAAAAGTTGAAGATGAGAGGGAAATGAATGTCAGAGAGAAAGCTGGTGGTGGCTGTTTCAGTGAGAAACAGGTGCTAAGTCCACAGGGTTCCCTGCCGGGCTAGCCAGCACCGGGACTCAATCACTTCACTTCATTGTTCCAACCCTCAGCTGAGCAGAGAACAAGTCGGCTTCGCTTCCCCTTCGGAAAACTTGAACCACTGCTTTAAATTATACCCAGCCATGTCCCACTCTTTAGCAACTTTCGGATTTATGGGGGAAATTGGTCTGGGAAGAGACGGTCCTGATATGACGCATGACCCAAGGCCAGGGCCCTAGCAGACGGCAGGCCCCACTGTCTGCTTCCTGTAAGCAGGGCGAGAAGATCCTCTGCGCTACAAACAGGAGGAGAAACCTTATGAACCCATCAAGGTTCGCACCACCAGGACCACGCCGGCTCTGTGGGGCTGGCAGGTAAGGAAGGACAGACTGCTGAAGGCAGAAAATGGGCGATGTGTGAGACAAAGGTGGCATGGAAGCAACAGGATAGAGGAGAAACCAAACTGGAAAACGGGCCCCTCCCAGGAAGGCGGCCTGGCTCGACGGTATAGTAATATGGCATTAAAGGCAGGAAATGCCACCGATTTATGTTAATGTTGTACAAAGATATTTTTGCTGTACGAATAAGGAGAAATCGAGCATCGTGCAAGCTGGGGAAAACAACTTCCTAGCAGCACAGGGTCGAGCCCGGATTCCTGCTAACAGGCTTAAACCATAGCGAAAGGTGGACACATGACCTTGATTTGAATAATCGTTACCACCCAGAACTCGATCTGTGTTCAGAACTGACAATCAGGGTAAAAGGGTGAACCTGCCGGGGCTCTGAGCTAACAGCCAGGAAAGAGTTTCCGTGTCTCAACGGTTGTTCCTGGCTAGACCAGCCGGCCCACACTCCACACTCAACAGCACACAAGCATCAGGCTTCGAGGCCCAGAGCCAAACTGAGCAAACACTCAGCGGCTAAGCAGAAGGAAATTGGGGTACCAGGGAACATTCCCCACACAACTCTGAAATCCTCATCTTTCAGCCTCCCTCCCCCCCATCTCTCTCTGCCCTCAAACAGTGGGCCACAAGCTGTCATGCCCCTGGCCAGGAGAGATACACATGATACTGGGAGCTGAGGAGAGAGGAAGTGTGAGAAGTAACTTACTAAAGGTTTAACTAAATGTCTTTTAAGGACTCTCAGGTGCTGCGTGTGCACCCCCAGAAGCCCTCTCAAACTGTAGTGTCACCCTCTCCAGGTGTGGTCGTGCAAGGGTCAGTGAGACACCGATGAGGTTGGCTTCAGAATCAGGAGTGATTCATCAGACCTCTAGCAGCAGCGAAACACCACCATGCTATTTTAATCCCTTGGTGCTATCAAGAATAAAATGCATTTTTTTTAAGCTGTAAAAGTCTTGGGGGAAAAAATAGCAAAATCCATAGCAAAAACAACGAAAACCATTTGCTAGGTCATTGGTGAAAGCATTCACTTGTGTGAGTGTTCCCTCAGAAAACAACAGGCTGCTTACTTACCTTACTTGACAAACCCATACCATGAAAAAAACATTTTAACAACACAATGCCAAGGGAAAATCGGCAGTCCAAACTTCAGCAATCACACTGAAATTCTAAATTCTGGAAAGCCAATTTGCAGGTAAGTCAACAACCCCTGCCCCCAGCGCGATCTTCTTTTGGCATCTCTCTCCCGATTCCCGGGAGGGATTCAGGGGAGCCGGAGGAGGGTGCTGTTCAGGACCCCCCGGGGGACTGACGTGGGGGCTGACTCGGAAGGTCCCCCCTTCCCAGGGGCCTTCCCCACCCGCCGCAGCGGACCCCGGCGATGCGCTGGAATCAAGGATGCGCGTCCCCCGCGGTCGTCTTGGCTGAGCCCCCCACCAACCCCAGCCGGTCGGGAGCACAGGGCGGCCAGGCGGCGGGGACCCCCGGCCTCGCCGGCCCGCGATTCCGCAGCCAGCCCCGCAGTCACGATCCCCCCGGGCTGTGACCCCCGCGGAGGCCTCACCTGTCCGCGGGCTGCTTCCGGCTCGCTCCGCGTCCGCTTGCGGGGTCCCCGGTTCCAGCGGATCCATTTCGCGGCCTGAAGTTCGGAACCACGGAGCGTCTCAGGCCAGGCCTGTGGGGCTCCGGCCCCCGGGCGGGGTGCGGGGGTGGGCGCGGGGAACTGCGGGCGCGGCTGCGTGCACTGGGGAGGGGGTG
>JAOXYA010040419.1:0-12600 GCA_028565675.1 Sorex palustris
ATCAATGCTTATGGCCACGTTCTTGTTGACAAGGACACTGACACCTCTGACACCTCTTTTGTTGCATGTTCCGAGGAACAGTTCTTCTCCAGTGCCTCTGTTCCTCTCGGGGAGGCTGGCAAGCTACCGAGAGTATTCCTCCCGCAAGGCCGAGCCTGGCAAGTTATCCGTTGTGTATTCAATATGCCAAAACCAGTAATTACAATGGGTCTCATTCCCCTGACCCTGAAGGAGTCACCATTACGGCAGAGTTGAGAAGGATGAGGAAGGAGAGGCTGAAAAAATCTCAAGACTGAACTAAGCTGCCAAAATGAAGAAAGACAAAAATGATTGTCTGTACTTTCAATGCACATATGCTGGCATCAGATGCATCCATTGAGGTCCTGATGGTACAAGCGTGAAAGATCAAGTACGACATCATTGGTCTGACTGAGACAAGAAGACATCAATCACATCATGTCATTTTCGACACTGGAGAAGAACTTCAATACTTTAAATATATAAAAACATTTTCATACTGTCCCTAATATTTTTAACATATCCTCAGTGACATATTTCATTAACATTTGATCATTTCAACTATTTTGCTATTAATAGTTTATTTTGTAATATAACCCTTGAAGTAAGCACAGATTTAATAGTTTTTGTCTCTTCTCTAAGTGCTTTAAAAAAAGAAAGCCAGTAGAAGTATTAGAAAGAAAGAGATGCTTACAGTTCAGTTGGAATTTAGAAAAAAAGAGGAGAAGGATTTCCATTTTTCCCTCCTCTCCAGAATACTGTTGATTCTGATGAGGAGAGGGAAAAAGTTAGCCTGATCCACTCATATCCATATCCAGGAACTTAACAAAGTGACCAAAAAAGTGAGAGCATGCTGCTATAGCCACAGTTTTGGAGTGAAAAAGTCTAGTTTAATAGTGCAAATTTGAAAAATAATGCCATTTGTTAAAAAAAATACTGAGGACCTGTGTAAGAACTGCTCAGAAATGGATTAAATAAAGTTCTGTTTTCATGAGATTTTCATGTGGGTGGACTCTTCTTTTTTAAAGTTATTTATTTTTATTATTGGGGGGGGGACACAACTTGCAGTGCTCAGGGCTTATTTCTGGTTCTGGGCTCAGGGATCACTCCTGGAGAGCTCAGGGGTCTGTATCTGTGATACGTGGGATCAAACCTAGGTCTGTAGTATGCAAGTCAAGTGACCTCTCCTCTGTTATTTTACTTGGAACCTGGATATATTCTTATTTAGTTGTACACCCACTCTTTCAACTTGAGGGAGGAATGGGGTATATGGGAAAACAATTCACTGCCTCTGAAGCAGCTTTTGCTGGGCAGTGGAGGGAGGGCTTTAAAGTTTCTACTGCAAATCATTTTGCTAACTACTTACTGGTATATAAAATGAACTGTCTAGCTGGTCTAATCACTAAGGTCTCTTTTACCCTTATCTACCCATGTTTGTATCACTAGACATAGGAGTAAAGGTAATCAGCAGTGTGTGTCAGTGTGTGTGTGTGTGTGTGTGTGTGTGTGTGTGTGTGTTTGTGCGCTCTCGCATGCGTACATCTGAACATTTCCTTGATCAAAACTCAACTTGTTACAGAACGGTTAGTAATAGAATAAACAGATAAGCATAAAAGTGCTATTTATAATAAAATGCCTGCTATTCCTACATAAGAACATACGTTAAATACCTTGTTAAAATTTAATTAATAATACTAAAGCTTTATACCTCACATGAAAAGTTAAAACAATTTTCTAGTGAAAACCCCAATTCACCAATTGCTGTGACACACCTTCTTTGCCTACAAAACTCCATTTGCCTTAGATTGTATCTAAAATACTAAAAAAACTGGAAGATTCCTTATATGCTAAGAATAAATTTCTTTTCTTTCCTCTTCTCTCAACACTTGCTTTATTCCTCTTTGGATCATTTGGCACACTCTGGTATTAGTTTGTAAGAGATAGTTGGTGAGTGTGTGTGTGTGGGGGGGGTGGGTGGGTGTGGGTGTGCACGCACATGCACTCATGCATGCTTGCTTCCACGATTGTGAGTTCTTCTAGGATATTGGATACAAGAAGTGTCCTGTTCATCTTTCTCTTCAATTAAGAGAGCACCTTGAACAATGTAATTGCCAAATATATATTGGTTAGATTGTATTTTCTGTCCCCTGCCACATTGTGCCTGCTATTATGACACACACAACTCTTTAACTTCCTCAGTTCCTAGGAAAATTAGCTAATAGAGATCAAAACCCACAGATTGCACAAAGAGATAAAACACAGATTGTTAAAGTCTTGGAAATGACATGTTGCAGATGGAATTGACATTAGACGAAAATCAAATGATATAAAGATTTAGTTGAATTAATTAATTCCACTCAGTAAATAAACAAGATTAATTTACCTTCCTTGTTAGTCAGAAACCTGCTGGCCCAGGCAGAGAAGAGGGAATGTAGACTCTTCAGGACTTTAGGAGTCCATATAAGAACTGCACTGAAATTGTCAGACAGTATCTGAAATTATACAGCTTATAGAACAAACAACTTCTTGGGACAACTCAACTTTCTATTTCTTGAGAAAAAGTGATCCCTGTTGGAAAACATTGGTTTATTCTTGCTCCTCACACAGGGAGCTTAGATTTATTGAGTTACTCCCTCAGCTTTGCTCCTGAGGCACACCCAATTCCATCAGTCACTAATAATCCTATATTGCTTTTCTCTTTCCTTTATGTCCTTTTCATAGTTTAGCAATGTCCTTTTCGTATAGACACAGGAAGACATTTGATGCTATGTTTTTGTAACATGGGAGTTAAGTGACTTCAAATGATATTTACTCCTGGGCATCCATCATATTTACTTAACTTAAGCCTCAGTTGCTCTTACTTCCTAACACCCTCAAAAGGAGAGTCCCAGTGAGGGACAAAGATGGACCCAGGGCAAGCTGTAAGCTATACATACAAGCATCAAAAAGGGACAAGCTAAGCACCAGAAGAAGTATAGTAAGTTAAGAGCACGGTCATAGAATAAACTCTATCATGACCCAAAAAGAAGTAACTGATGAACCCTGCTGGAGTTAGGAAAGACTAACGTGGCCTGAGGGCTATACTATATAGTGAGATTTCCCCAGAAAAAGCCATTCTTTAAGCTTAATATATCTCTTACTGTCTACACACAAAATGGCTAGAAATATTAGTAAGAAGAAAATTTACTCTGATTGTTTAAGTGAATTAATATCTAAGGAAAATTGAAAGCAATATGTCCTAGATTGGATCCCACCCTTGAGAGGATCTCCTAGTAATCTAGAATGCTGAACCCCAAGATGAGATTTTGTCCTTGAGTTAATTTCCTACAAAAACTTAGCCTGGAGGAAAGGTTTTACATATGTTTATTGTTATAATGCTCAACCCCACTTATTTGTATCCACACCCTTCACAATTCTATATAACTACACTGTAAGAGAGAAAGAAAGGGGAGAGAGAAATAAATGGTCCCTGACTACCAACCAGCCTGGGACCCTGATCACCTATTTCTCCTTTCCTTCGTTCCTTCATTCCTTATTTCTCTCATTCTCCCTTCGCCAATTGACTGGCCTGGGAAGGCTACTCTTGGCCACCTAACACATGCATAGCATGCACCCACACTTTTTGAACTTACCATTTCCTCCTCCCTTTATTTCTGCAACAATAGGTAAAGAAAGGATCCTCCCAAATAGGCGCTCTACAAAACTAAGCCAGAATGTTCTCTTGGTTTGGGATCTACCAGTTCTCTTTCTGGCACTGGATTCATGTCTTAGTAAATGACTCTTTGGTATAAATTCTGGACCAGACCTGGTTATTGCAAACCACTTTCGTAGGTTTTTATTTATTTTTAAATGAAAATCAGAGGTGCGTGTGGTTGGTGAAAAGTGAAGGGAGATAAAATTAAATTTAGGAAAAAAAAATCTTATCTTCAATGTTGGCTACAATCCAGAAAAAAAATTGTCCTGTCTAGAGTAATAAAGGAAGTGGTTTATGTTGGCTGAGTGTAGCACGGTCCTCCTGTTGTTCATCGATTTGCTCGAGCGGGCCCAGTAAAGTCTCCATCATGAGACTTGCTGTTACTGTGTTTGGCATATCCAATATGTCATGGGGAGCTTGCCAGGCTCTGCCGTGCGGGCAAGATACTCTTGGTAGCTTGCTGGGCTCTCCGAGAGGGGCAGAAGAATCGAACCTGGCTCCACCAGGCCGGCTGCACACAAGGCAGACTCCCTACCACTGTGCTATCGCTCCAGCCCGATTTCATGTTGCTTATTAAATATTAAAATTTATACTTTGAGCAACAGTATTAGAAGACAAAAGAGTATATGTAAAATAAAAAAATGTAGTTGTCATTTAGTGAGATGTTCCCAAATCTTATGCACATTTCTTCCATATGAGCAATTCTGAGGTTGCACAGTCTGAACCCTGTTGAACCCTGTTACCTTAGACAGATGAAATAATAACCTTTGACAAAGTCAAGTCACAAAATGATTCTTTTGGATAGTAGGGAGTGCCTACCCAAAAAAGTATTTTATGTGAAGAAGATGCCTCCATTTTTTTTTCTTAGAGGAGTGGGAATGGGCAGTTAATTCATTTTTGTATTTATCCAAATGAGAAGACTCAGAATAAAAGACCACTTCTGGATTGGGGGTTTTGGAAGCATCTCTGATGTCTCTGATTAATTGAAATCACTTTCTTGAAATATGGGAAATGCATGTAATTGTTTCAGTGTCCTTATTAAGTAATATTGTCATTTCTGAAGCCTGTTGGTTATTTTTTTCTACCTCATTATGAATTTCATTTTCTGGCTTCTTAATAGGCTTGATTATTTTTTTCTTTAAAACAAGCATTTTAAATGTTTTTGGTTGGAAGCTGGATAGTATTTTTGAGCTTTGGTCAAGGATTCAGTCATGTTACTTGAAAACACTGAACACCTGGTAATAACACTGTTTGAGTTTCAGACAGTCACAATAAAGTGAATATAACAATAAAACAATTTGTGAGATGATTTTGTTTTCCAGATTTTATAAACACCATGTTTATACTGTTGTGTAGTCTATTATGTGTGTAATAGCATTATGTGTCTTTTAAGTGCACAGAATTTTTAAATACTATGACCAAAATGCTAAGAATCATTTGAACCACAAATAAATTGAAATGTTTATATTGCTGGAGGGTTTCCTTCCATGTTGGTGATTTCCAGTTGATCCTGACCGTGGTTGTTGATGGTTGGGGTGACTGTGGTAATTTCTTTTTCTTTTTTTATTTGTTCTTCCCAAACAGTACTCTGGAGGTTCAGGGCTCCCACTGGTAATTTTAGCCAACAATTTCATCTCTTCAGTGTCCACTAAATAGTCCACTGCTTGGACTGTGTATGCTGGGGTACCTGGCAGGCCAGCAGTTCTGGGTGCTCAGGGACCTCCAGGATGCAACGAGGTGATGCTTGGACACCACATGGCACCTGTAATGGAACCTGGGTCTTATGCATACTCGGCAGCGCCTAAACTGCTATAATATTTTCTGGCCCAGAAGTGGAAATTTCCTAAAGTATAGGCAGCAGTGAAATTTTTGCATCAATTGATTCTTCCTTCCATGAAGGATTTCTCTGTGACTTGCAGTGTTTTAACTATAGTATAACTTCTTTCCAAATGAGTTATCCTTAGGCTGGAAAGATAGTACAGTGGATAAGATCCCTTCCTTACATGTATCCATCCTAGGTTTGCCTTACATGTATCCATCCTAGTCAAACTCCATCAGAGAAACCTTTTTCTATAGTAGCTGTAGGGTTATATTTCTTAAATAATAAGACTTGAATGTCAGAGTGACCACTTGATTCATTACGGCAGGGTGGAAGGGTGGATGTCATGTTCGCAGGCATGAAACAGTTGTCTCCTTAGGCATGTCTATGAAAGTTCTTGGGTGAGCCAAGTGCATTCTCAATAAGCAGTATTTTAAGGGGATCATTTTCTGAATAACACTTAAAAATATTCATTAAGTGTGTTAAAAAATAGGAGTGTGAGTTTTTTTTTTAAGTGGGCTCTGGGGATGAGAGCGTTTGGTAGCCAAGAACCATTTCCCTAGCTGGCCCACAGAAATGGATGGACAAAGTACCAGGGGAATGGAGAAACAGGGGAATTGGGCCCTAGAATGGTAAGCAGATAGTTTATTTCTCTCTCCTCCCCAATGTAGTTCGATCTCTCCCTCTTACCGCATACTAATTTCTCCTCCTTTCTCCCCACCATAGTTTGACCTCTTCCCTTACAGCACAATTATTTCCCCTCTTTTCCCATCATTGTCCCATCTCCCCCTCACTTCATATTTATATAGAAATCATGAGGGGTGGGGTTGTTATGACCATTGTCATAACAACAGATGTAAAGCCACTCCTTCAGGGGAAGATATAACAGATTAACTCAAGGGTAAGATCTCATTTGAGGGTTCAGCACTCTAGATTACTAGGAGATCCACTCAAGGGCAGGATACCATCTAGATGTGTTGTGTTGTTTTCTCCTTTCCGCAACTAGTAATCCATTTAAACAATAAGTAAATTTATCCTTACTAATATTTCTAGTCACTTTATATGAATATAGTAAGAGATATATTAAGCTTAAAGGTTAGCTCTTCCTGGGGGCATCTCACTTTATAACCCAGACATTAATCCTCAAGCCAGGTTAGTGTTTCTTAACCCCAGCAGGGTCTTTATTCAGTTACTTCTTTTTGGGTCATAACAGAGTTTGTCCCTTGACCATGCTCTTATTATACTTCTTATGACACATAGCCTGTCCCTTTTTGATAAAGGTAGTTTACAACTTGCCCTGAGTGCATCCATGTCCTTCACTGGGACCCTCCTTTTGGGGGTGTGAGAAAGTAAAGGCAACTGAGGCTTAAGACAGGTAAATATGACAGATGCCCAGGAGTAAATACTATTGCAGAGTCAGTTCACTCCCATGTTACAAAAAAATAGCATCAACTGTCTTCCTGTGTCTATACAAAAAGGACATTACTAAATAGACCATGAAAAGGACATAAAAGAAAGAGCAAAGCAATATAGGATAATTAGAGCTTGATGGTATTGGGTGTGCTTCAGGAGCACTGTTGTGGGAGTAACTCAATAAACCTAATCTCCCTGCAGGAGGACCAAGACAACCCAATGTCATCCAACACAGAAGTACTGCACTCCCTGTTTGTTTGTACTATTTAAAGTGCACTGGTGACTAAAATTAGCAAAAATCTTAAAGGACCTTTATTTTTGTAATGAGCATCGGTTTTAAATTAAAGTTATAGCAGCATTAGCTCCAACAGAACTAACAAAACCTTGAAATCTTGAAACTCTTGACTAGTCCCAACTATGTAAATCTTTGATGATCTTCTTGTCCCATGTAAGACTTCTATCTCTGTTGAAAATCTGTTTTAATGTCACCATCATCATCATCAATGATCTTAGCTAAATCTTCAAGAGAGCTTGATGCAACTTAAGCAAGAGTGCATGCAGCTTTGGACTTTCATGTTATAGAAATGGCTTCTTAAGTTTTATGAGCCAACTTCTAGCTTTTAATTTTCCTTCCTTATATCTCTCAGCTTTCAGAGAAATGAAATTAGGACCTGCATCTGGAATAAACTTTGGCTTAAGAAAACCTGACTGGTTTGATTTTCTATCCAGATTATTTAAACTCTCCATATCAGCAATAAACCTGTTTTTATTTTTTTAACCATCTCTCAGATTCCTCTTTTATTTCATGAACTTTCCTTGGCTAATGCAAGAGAGAAAGCTCTTGACCATTCTCATTTTCAGCATGACTGTGCCACGAAGCATAATCATTGTAGTTTTTTATTTAAAATGAGGACATGTGACTCACTATACTTAAGAACTGTGGTAAGGTTGTTAATTGGCTCAATATCAGTATTGCTGTGTCTTAGGGAATAGGGAGATCCAGTGAAGAGACAAACAGGATTACCCAACACATATAACATTTATCAATTATACGGGCCGTCTTATATTTGCAGTTGCAAAAAACAATGCCATTAAAAAAATCACAGATCTAATCGTATCACAATAACAGATCTAATAATATTAAAATTTCATAACTAGTACAAGAAGTACCTGAATGTGACATGGGGATACGTGATATTGGGAGTCAAAAACTCTGAAACTTGCTTTTTACTCTCCCTTGCAGAGCCAGAACACTTTCTGCCTAATAGTAATTTTTCACCAGTTTACCTAATTTCTGATGTTTGCAAGGTTTTTTTTTTAAACTTGTGGGTATTCCAACTATTATCCCCTACGTGAGTTCTGGGTGTTGTTCTGTGTGATCCTTTCAAGTGCCTTTTTCTTGCTCTGGTGATTTCCCTGGCACAAATATTCTGATAGAGATGTAGGTGGACTGGAAGGGAACCACCTTCTGCAGGTCTCATCGTTTTCTGTGCTCTGTTCTCCTCTCTCCTGTCCTGGAAATTCCCTCTGCCTTGGCATCCTCTGATTCTTCGGTCGCTCTCCTGAACTGAGACACACCACTGCACCAAATCGAGTGTGCGGTGAAACTTTTCAGGCAGTGCATAGGTGATTGTTAGGGTTGTCTCATCTGCTTCTCTTCCACGATCACTATTCTAACATGTCTGTTAGCCAGACTCTAAAAATCCTCTTTTCATGTATTCTGTTCACGGATTCTGTTTAGTTGATTAAGGTGAGCAACTATAGTTGGTCCCTGTTAGTTCACAATGCCCCCATGCTGTTTTTTTTCCCCAGGTGATAAATATTTCCATAAGTCCACTCACTCATATTTTTAGGAGTTTAGGCAATTAAGACTTAATGCAGGAGGGCTGGAGAGATAGCACAGCTGGTAGGGCGTTTGTTTGCATGTGGCCGACCTGGGTTCGATTCCCAGCATCCCATATGGTCCCTGAGCACCGCCAAGAGTAACCCTTGTGCATCACCAGGTATTACCCAAAAAGGAAAAAAAAAGACTTAATGCAGCTAATTAAGATTCTGTTTTATTCTAGCATTTAAGAAAACAACGTCAGATAGGATAAAAGAATAAGGATAAAGAATTACTATGTAACTGGAGGACTTGACCCTTGGGATTAAGTTTAAAAACCATATCTGCTTGCTTGGCTTCTCTGAATTATGAATTCCCTAACTATATTGCCAGGAGGGAATTTTTTTCTATAACTTTCAGATTGTCCATAACAAGAAAACATTAGTAATTTGTTTAGATCATTCACTAAGAAAAATGTTGAGGAATAATTGAGTATATTAATATTCATGCTTAGTTGTTCAAGGGGAAATATTTCATATTATTTGAAAAGGCTTTGTTACTGGGGAATTTGTCAAAACATAGGTGCTAAACATACTTAAAAAACAGTAAATTAAATAAATTTTTATCTTAGGCAGTGATGATAGATATTCATTACCTACATGGTACTTTTGCTGTATATTATTTATGTATTCTTGAACATAGAACTTGATCTTTCTAATCTTTGGTCACTTTAGCTAAATGGGATACTTTCTCTCCTTTTCAGTTGTCATTTAAAGGACACCTTGTAATATGTAGCTAATAAATTCACTTTCTTTATACACACACACATACATCCTCTCCCTTTTTTGTATCATAATCAGAACTCTCTTTGGAGCTTTCTAACGTTTTCATTTGAATTTTTGTAATAATCAATTTGACAGGACTTGATCCATTCACGAAAAATGCAATTTTTCTTCCCACATAATAATATTTATTATCCTTTGTGTATTATTTACTTCTCTCAAGCCTCAGCTTCCTTCCTTCCTGCCTGCCTGCCTTCCTTCCTGCCTTCCTTTCTTATTCCCTCCTTCCCTCCCACTCTCCGTCTCTCCTTCCCTCCCTCCCTCCCTCTCTCTCCCCTGTCTACCCTTCCCTCCTTCAGAACATGGGCAACTGTAATTTATTGCTGGTATGAATTAAGAATTCCTAGGCCTTAATTATGAATTCCTCCCTAGGTCTCTCCCCTTTTCAGGGGGTTTGGGATGGATCCTGGAGATCCTGAGTTTCTCCATATTGGCTGAGTGAGGAGGAACTCTACGGTGGCCAAGGGTCTCTCTCTTCCTTCAGTCCTCTCCCTGGGACTCTTAGTCCTTGAGGCTTTGGGTACCAGGTCCACCTGATACACCTCGTTGTCACATTTGGAGGTGTACTTAGGCAAAGTGGTCACTGAAGTCATGCCAGCCTCAGAACCAAAGATGGAGGAGTGGGTGTCACTTAAAATTGTAGGAAACGACCAGGTCCCCAGTGTACTCAGGATGCCTTTGAGGGGCTCCTACAGCTTTTCTTGGTTTCATCATATTTGGAAGATTTCACCAGGCAACAGTTAAGATCCATCACCCACACATTCCAAGTGAGGAACTGGAAGGTCATTACCGTCAAGTCAGCATCCCAGACAGCTGCAGGATAACTTCGGCCATAGCTTTGGTGGCAGCAATGGCCTGAGGGTTGAGCCATCCCTCTGAGCCATCCCGTGGCCATCCTTCCACAGCTTCCCAGAGCCCATGATCTTCTTGGCAACAATGATTGAATGTATGGACTGTGGTTCTGAGGCCTTCATGAAGCCATACAGTTGCCAAGAGAGGACTGAATGGGGCAGAGGCAGAGCAGTGTGTGGGGCAGGAGGCACATCTGACAGTCTGGAGGGAGTTTCCACCATTCTTTGGTTCACACTCATCACAAACCTAGGGGCATTGACAGAAGGAGCAGATATGAAGAGCCTTTTGGTGCTCCCCTCCAAGTGATACCCAGCCTGCTCCAGGACACTGAAAGCCTCAGTAGATTCCGTGGCATACGCAACACCAGTGTCACTGCATGTCATGTGGGCAGGATATCACTCCTGGAAGATGACGATGGGCTTTTAGTTTACAAGCAGTTTTCCGTTTTCAGCGTTCACTGGCCGTTGAACTTGGCTGGGGGTGGAAACATCCTGGAACATTTATGCCATGTTTTTTAGGTCAGTAGAGGGATTGTTAATTTCCAGTTTCTTCTTTGCTAGAATTAAATGCCGCCCCAATAACCAGGCACCACACATCTCTTCACTTTGACCTTAAATCATGTGTCTCAAGTATATGACTGGGGAAGCACCAGTGGAGGTGGCTTCTTTCAAACTGGTAGCCTGTCCCTATTTTTCGTTGCCCCTTAGCACATCTTCAAGGTCAATGTCCTATTCTTCCTGTCACCTCCCTATTTCCCTTGCTCCGCCTCTGTTAGCTATGGTGTTAAATGCTACTACCATCCACCTAGCACTACTGATGCTTTTGAAAACTTCACACAGATGATTCTTGTGGTCTCTCATCTGCCCATCTCTGCGTCCTTTGAATTCGGCCTTCCAGAGCTCAAAGTTTTTTGCCCAAAGAGTGAAAACTCATAAAGGAACTTTCACATTTAGGATCTCTGGATGAAGTTCTCACACTTGATAATTATTCACAGACTCATCCACTAGGAGATACCTCTTCATCATCTAATTCCTGTTACTTTCCTATCTTTGTATCTATACTTCATTTTCCTTTCTTTTCCATCTGTTAGTTCCATTGCAGTTTCCTCTTTCAAACTCTTCCCACCAGCCAGTGGCAGTAATTCAATGGTCTTAGTCACATGAATGTATGTATATGATTCTCTTTTATTTCTGAAAGAATTTTGGTTAAGAGATTTGTTATGAGAAGGCAGAAGAATATTTAATATCATTACTGTTCAAGAATTTGAAAGAACTGAAATATTTCAAAAATTGTGAAAACAGACGGAGTTTTAGTAAGTATTATACCACTTGATTATTTTGTCCTTATGTAGCTCTTTAGTCCATTTAATGTGATCAGAGTTGAGATGAGTTTTCAACTTTGTGTTCTTGAGTGATTGACAGGAGTGCAGAGATAATTAAGTTGTGTGGAGTATTTGAAAGTGGAGGGCTAAAGCTCCAAATGGAGAAAACACTCCTGAAATTCATATGGAACAATAAACCCCTACAAATAACTAAAGCAATTTTTGGGAAAAAGAAGATGGGAGGTATCACCTTCCCCAACCTCAAACTTTACTACAAAGCGGTAATAATTAAAACAGCATGGGACTGGAACAAAGGCAGAGCCACAGACTAATGGAACAAGGTTGAATATCCTGACACACACCCTCATATATATGATCATCTAATCTTTGATAAGGGAGTAAGAAATATGAAATGGAACAAGGAAAGCCATTTTTTACAAATGGCACTGGCAAAACTGAAAAACTACATGCAAAAAAATGGGCTCAGACCTCTACCTAACACCATGTACAAAAGCCAGATCAAAATGAATTAAAGACCTCAACATTAGACCAGAATCAATCAGGTACATTGAAGACAAGGTCGGTAAAACCCTCCACAACATTGAAGCTAAAGGCATTTTCAAAGATGACACACCACTGGCCAAGCAAATGGAAACAGAAATAAACAAATGGGACTGTCTTAAACTAAGAATCTTCTGCACCTCAAAAGATATAGTGTTCACATCTGACAAGGGGTTGATATAAAGGATATACAAAATACTGGTTAAACTCCACAAGAAGAAAACATCCAACCCCATCCAAAAATGGGGCAATGAAATG
>JAOXYA010040429.1:0-12599 GCA_028565675.1 Sorex palustris
CTGGGTGTGGCTCCCAAACAAACACACAAAAATGTAAATGTACTCACTCAGAATGCTCCAGAAAGGAGGAATGGTTCTTTTTCCCTACTTATTTATTGTTGTTACTGTGTCTGGCATATCAAATACTCTCGGTAGCTTGCCGGGCTCTACAAGAGGGACGGAGGAATCGAACTCGGGTTGGCCAGGTCTAGCAGTTGCAAGGCAATGGCCCTACCACTGTGATATGTAAATATATCTGTTCTCTAGAATAATTCACAAGTAGTCAGACTCAATGGATACTTCCTGGGAAGAAGGCTGGGGTCAGCAGCAGGAAATACTGGTTTATTAGCCTCCCTTTCATACTATTTGACTTTTACTTCCTGTATATTATAACTGTTTTAAAAGGAAAAATTAATAATAATGCTTTCCTCCCATTACCCATTTGGGATGTCTTCTAGTGCACAGCTCTTTGGAGAGACAAAAACTGGAAGTCATCAGACATGATTTAGGGAGCATCAGATGCTGAATCATTTGGTACAACAGCCCACAAAACAAGGCAGCACTGTGTTGTGGACAGTGTGTACCTGGATGATGGACTCTGCCCCCTGATTGGCTCCAGGAACATTCACTCCTCAGAACTCTAGTTTTCTGTCCTGCTCACAAAGGCACCAGCTGAGAGGGCAAGTAAGGCGGGGCCGGCTTAGGTGTCCAGGAGCAGAAATTTCAACACAGAGCTGCGATGTTCATGGGGGATCAAAGAAGGATGATCCTTGTGGCACTTTTCTTTCCAAGTCTTCTGTACCCAGTGTCCAATCTTCTTGTGTAAAAAGGGCTGACTGGACAAACAGGTGCCTTTAAGAGGCAGTCTTTACCCCGTGGCTGTTCAGAATAGTTCCTTGGAGGTGACATTGAGGCTGAAATGTTTGAGACTCGCCGCGCAGAGGCTTGTCCACCACATGCACTCCTGCTCCTTCATGCCTATGCTCTGCTCAGCCTACAAAAGAAGAGGTGTCCATCAGCCCGGGAAACTCCCTCCCGGGGTCCCACCCAGGACCAGGGCTGCACACCTAGAAGGCCCCTGAGACGAGGCCCCACTGGTCAGAAGAGGCACTGTGAGACTCTTTCTGCCAGTGTTTCCCAAAGTGAATGATGTCTAGTACATCAGTAACGGCCTCAGGTGCAATTGGGGATACTTCCTATTTGTTCACTTAAAGAACATAGATTTTCAAGGGAGCACCAGTAAATTTTTTTCTGAAAAAGGGGGGGCAGTCAACCAAATAATTGTGGGAACCTTTGTAATACACATTCCTTGCATTTCTTGCATGCAGTCAACCCAGGTTTCAGGTACAGCCAGGAGGCCCCTACCCAGCACCAGTGGGTGCAGCCCAGAAGGTCCCTGAGTGCCATTAGGGTGGCCCAGGTGACACCTAGCAGCACAGGGCCCAAGTTGCACTTCATCCTCAGGCTCTGAATCACCAACCCAGTTGGCTGAGAATTTCCAGGCCAAATAAGCCTTTTGGGAAACCATACTGTTTTCGGAAACCATAAAGAAAGTTTTAGAATCTTTACTAGATAATAGCCACATTCACCTGCTGAGGCACTCAAGAGGACAAATGCCCAAACAGAACACTAGAGCACCTCCTTAATATGTGATACTTGTAAGATGGGTCAAATTTTTGTTACAAGGCTCAGAAAATTTGAGCAGACTCTTAGAAATAACAATTTATAGGCTTCTTCCTGTTCGTCCCCAACACGGCGCCTGGCTTTCTCCTCCACCAGGTTGTACCCCACACACACACCCATAGGTACCCGTAGGGGGCATTACCTCTTCAGAAGTGGGCGTGGTCTCTGGGATCAGTGGTGGTGGAGAATGGGCACTGGTGGAGGGATGGGACTCGATCATTGTATAACTGAAACCCAAGCACAAAAATTTGTAAGTCTACAACTGTACCTCATGGTGTTTCACTAATAAAAATTTTAAAAATAAATAAATTAATTAATTTTTAAAAAGTCAATCCATCTCTCTGCAAATACCAAGAACATACAACAGAAGAAAGGATTTTTTCAACTATAAGTAGAACAATCAAAAAGCAGAAAATTCTACTCAGTGTTTGAAATTTAATTACGTATTTACTACTTGTTCTGATATTTAAAAATCAGCCTTAATTTTAATCAAATGAATGCAGAGATTTGTGTTTAGTACAAGTGTTCAGAAAACAATCTAGTAAAAGACCATACTTAAAATCAAAAAAAAAAAAGGAAGTGAACATTCCAAACTTACAATTGGCCCTGTAAGGCACTAGCAGAGTGTTCTCACTAATACACTGAAAAGTGTTGGGATGGGATTCTCCAAAATACACTTCCCTCAAGCAAGACTATCATTTTGTCCTTGAAAGCCTTGAAACTTGGCAATGACTTGCCTTCTTATGGAAAGGTGTCCTTTAGACATCTGTTTTCAGATTAGGGAAGTATCATCCGTATTGAAGATTTGGTCTGGCAATGTTGACTCTACAATTGGTTTATCTGGAGTTTCCAATACGCTTTCTGCTATCTTGATATGCTTATATTGCAGACTCATCTTTCACATTATGTAATAAATAATGATTCTCAAATAATTTAAGCACCCAGAGTTAGGAGAAAATTCAACATTGTCGTTGGGTCTTTTTTCTTTCAGTGTCACAACCTTTTTGTTACGTGATGCCGTGAATCACGCAACAATTAGGTATTTTCAAGTTATTAGCTATTTCTCCATAAGTGATATACATCATTCTCAAATGTCTTTAGTCGCTTTATTTTCAGTACTGCTGATCTGATCCTTTCATAATTTCTGTCACTTTCCTGTTTTTCAAGATCAGAACTTTGGTGGTAGAAGTAATGTCTGATGGGTGAGGAGGCTTTCATAGTTCTAAATAACTTTTCATTTCATTTTCAGGTATTATCACTAACACAGCCTCTCCTGGCAACATTCACAGTGGCTTCTGTATGCTTAGGGGCCATGATGAAGCAAACAACATGAGGTTAAACCAAGCAAAGGTGGAAGTGGTACCATCAAATACTGTAAAGACCTAATGTATGAAGTTGCTGTTACAATGTACAGATTGCTAATACATCACTAATCAAATAGAAATTCGGGGCTACATTAAATAACATGATCCCCTGTTGACTAAAATATTATTATACTGTATTTATAGCACAGCGGTAGGGCGTTTGCCTTGCTCGCAGCCAACATGACCGACCCAAGTTTGATTCCTCCGCCCCTCTCGGAGAGCCCGGCAAGCTACCGAGAGTATCTCGCCCGCAGGGCAGAGCCCGGCAAGCTAACCATGATGTATTTGATGTGCCAAACACAGCAACAACAAGTCTCACGATGGAGACGTTACTGGGCCCGCTCGAGCAAATCGATGAAAAACAGGAGAACCGTGACCGTGACCATTTTGGTCCAAGCCCGTCATTGGTTTTTTTTTTTAATTTTTTTTAAATTTTACATTATTTTTATAGAATAGTTCATAATATTTGATGACATTTAATATTCAAGCCCCAATCCCACCACCAATACACCTTCCCACCACCATATTTTGGTATGTTTCCATCCTGTACCCCAACCCCTGCCACAAAGAAGAACCGAAATAATTTATTCTGTATTGTTTCTTATGAATAAACCACTGAAAATGCATGAAAAAACTTTCGTTAAAGGAGAGTTGTAAAGAATCTTTTATTTCACCCAGGGGCCATTAGGCCTTTTTATAAGCGACTACTAATACGTTGTTAAGGCTTGAGTCTTGTGTGCTTATCTCTCTCTCTCTCTCTCTCTCTCTCTCTCTCTCTCATTTGTCTGTTTTGGCTAGGGGGCCTTCCATACCCAGATGTGCCTAGGGCTTATTCCTGGTTCTGTCAGGAATTACTCCCGTCAGAACTCAGACAACCATATTTGGTGCCGGGCATTGAACTCGAGTTGGACATGTACACGGCAACTACCTTGCCCACTGGGGCTATCTCTCTCTGGCCTCTCTTCTTATCTCTTGCTTGGAAAGTGAATCCCTCTCTGCTGATACTCAGGGAGCCAAGTGGGAGAAGAGGATGTGGTTGATCTCAGCACTGGATGCTGGCTGGCTGGATATTTTTTCCTGGTTCTCAAAACAACCCCTAAGCCTTCTGTGTCTCAGGGGCTGCAGACTGGACTCTGTGCCTCCGGGGCTGCTGGCAGGACTCGGATTTAAATGCTGCCAATGGGTGGTTTGGGAGACAAAAGGGAAGGAGGTGGTGTCACTCTTGTGGAAGCGGTGGCTCTGGCAGATGTCAGAGATTTTCTCGAAGCTTCTGCATAACCTCACGTGGCTCAAAGTCACCTCAGTGATCTCAGGAGTTGGAATTGTTCACAGTTTTGATGAAGCTTGTGCCTCTGGATTTTCTGAATGTGAGTGGTGGTTTCTTTGATTTTGTTTTGTTTGTTTGCTTGGTTTTGGGTTTTGGGTCACACCTGGGGTGCTCAGTGCTTATTCCTGGGGCTCTGCGTCCAGGGATCACTCCTGGCAGTGTCTGGGATCTAACCCAGGTCAGCCAGATGCAAAGGCAAGCACCTTCTTCAGCCCTATCTTCCTGTGATTTTTGCAGACCTCAGATTCCTCAGATTAAATACGTTCCTTCCTGATAAAAACAGCAGTAATTTACATGTCTTGCTCAAATCTATTGATACATTACATTTACATCTTCAAATTCTATGTATTCAGCATTATAGGCCTATTTTAGGTATCCCTGTTCCTTTACATTATTCGGGTGGGCATCTCCCAAGTGCTGTTCAGGAGGTCTGGGGGCCCTTCCTGCAATTCTTGACCAGCCAGGTCAGTGGTTCACTATGAGGGTTCAAGGATGCAGAGCTGCTTGGATTTTGGGGTGAAGAAGATCCCCTAGGCTACTTCTGAGGTGTCTGGGGATTTCTGAGACTGCATCTGGCGGTGCTTGAGGACCATGTAGAGCTGGGAATCCAACCGGGGTGGCTGCTTGTAAGGCGTGACTATTCTTTGCACTGTCTCTCTGACCCTGGACCCCTTCTCATCTGGGCTTTAAATCTCCAGGGGGCTTGGTGATGTGGACGGCCCATAGGCGGTACAGAAAGGAGCTGGGCCTCTGATTCCTGTGTTCCCGACTCCCCACCCCCCAACCCTGACCACCCCACAGATTTCCAGCCGAATATTAGCCCCTCTTGATGACAGCTTTGGATGTCCACCCAACTTCCACTTGCCCGGAGCTTCCCGACCTGTAGACTCTGGGGTGACTCTCAGCTGGTCTCTGGGGTGACCCTCAGCTGGTCTCTGGCATTCCCTGCTGCAGCCCCTTGCTGACAGCTGTGTCGGCAGCTCTGCATCTCTTCTGCCTTTATAGTCTCCAGTACAGCTGCTCACATTTTGTTGCAGTGACTTTTTTTCCCCAATAACCCTTTACTTTTTACAGGATTTTTTTTTTTTTACTTTTCACAGGATTTCGGGAAGGAGTGCACACATCTTTGTATGTGTGCCATTGATGTTATGTACCCCAGCATCCTGCATTTCTAATCTCGGCAATCACTTGCTGCTACTCTTTTGGCAACGGTTAGTTGTCTTTGAGGCTGCAACTTTGTTAGAGTTTGGGAGTGTCACCGGTGAGCCTTTTGGGGAAGTTTGTTTTCCCAGCTCACATTGAATCTACACACATGTGTAATTCCGAGTTCTCTTTCCCTCCCCTGCATTCTCCTTCCTGGGGACCGCAGCACTGATAAAGGTGCTCCCATTCATGTAGCACCCACCCCAGGCAGGGAGAAAGCATAGCATCCTTCATTCTCCTCCCTTTCTCTCTCCTCTTATAACACGGTGCTGACAGAGCACAAACTAAAAGAGACAAATCAAGTATAATCATGACACCGAGATGCCTGGGGGTACTGGGGTGGCATCTGGTGCCTCACGGGGGCGCTGGGCTCTGTGGATTCATCCCTGCTTCTGAGCTGTGTCTCCCGTGCAGAATTCTGGGGCACCTGCTGAGACTTCCGTGGTCTTCCCCGCCCCTAGGAAGATGTGAACAAGAGGACCTAATTTTAGGACTGGACCAGCCGGGCAGCGTGACCATGACAAGAATGTCATGAATCTGAACATGAGAGGGACATTGCTGGAGGTGTAGAGTAGTATGTACCGCCTGAGAAAAAATGACAAAGAAAACCTGTTGTTTCCTGTTACTTAGCAGGCACCAGCGCTTCTGTATTGCTTGCTGTGCTCCCAGCTCAGTGCTCAGTGCTGAAGCGGGTACCAAGGATGGGGGGGTCACTTGGGAGGGGAGTGAGGGAAAGAAACCCCAGTATGACAGTTTGTCAGAGTGAAATATGACCACCATTTTTTTTTTTAAGAATTTCAGTGTGAGGGGACTTTGTTTTAATTTTTTTTTTGATGGGGGAGAGGGGTACTGGGTACATACTTAGCAGTGCTCAGGGCTACTCTAGGCTCAGTGCTCGGGGAGTTCCCTGTGGTGCTTAGGACATCATGGGACAGAATCTGGGTCTCCTCTATGCATGCAGCCTGTTTAGGTATCGTCCTGGCTCTTCTAGGTATTTTCCGGTTGGTGATGCTGCCTTGCAGGTTGTAATTCCCCTGGCTGCCCATCTTATGGAAGAGGAAAGTGCGAGTGAGAGCAATTGGGTGACCTGTGGAAGGACTTGTTGGGAGATTTCGTGGGACTGGGGTGGTAGGACAGGCAGGGGCACGTGCTTGCCTTGCACGTGGCTGGCCCTTGTTTGAACCCCAGCACCGCAGTGATTGTGACTCCCTGAGCACTGAGCCAGGAAAAGCCCCGAGAACTGCTGGGAGTGGCTCGACTAAAACGCTTCCTTCCACCCCTGAAAAAAAAAGCAAAGCAAAGCAAAAACAAAAGACCACTAACAGTCGCAACCAAGGCTGGCACATTGGCATCGAGTGAGCTTAACACGTTAAGGTTGACATTGATGTTGAGGCTGTGTTTGTGTTACTTATAATCCACCTTCAAGTGTGCAACTCTGTGGGCACCAGTGTGTTAAATCCCTGTGTATTGGGAGGCTAGACCCTGAGGCACTGCAGGGTACTGAGGTTACCAAGCCACTGCGGGAGGAAGTAGAGGGGTAGGAGGAGGCGGCTGGCGTGACATGGGACCGTGGCGAAAGGTCTTGGGCACCTTGGTGTTGGGAAAACTGCAGTAACTGGGTCCATCAAAACCATAAACATCCGGGGCTGGAGCAATAGCACAGCGGGTAGGGCGTTTGCCTTGTAGGCGGCCGACCCGGGTTCGATTCCCAGTATCCAATAGAGTTTCCTGAGCACTGCCAGGAGTAATTCCTGAGGGCAGAGCCAGGAGTAACCCCTGTGCATCGCTGGGTGTGACCCAAGAAACAAACAAACAAAAAATTTAAAACAGAATTGGAGAGATAGTATATAGGGTAGGTCATTAGCCTTGCATGAAGCCGACCAGGGTTCAATACCAGGCAACATACCGGGTGTCACCTAAAAAAGCAAAAACAAAACAAAAACCAAAACAACCCACACACTTTTTTCACTGTTGTAACCATGTTACAACATGTTTAAGGGGAGGGTCTTAAGTTTGGAGTGGGACCAAGCTTTGGCATGCATGTGAGAGAGTTCAGGGTCTTGTGGCAGAGAGGAGAACCGGGGAGGCTGGGAAGCCAGGCTGAGCCCTATGGACTATAAAGGGAGCTAGTTTTGTTTATTTTTGTTGTTATTATTATTATTTTAATTATTGGCTGGGGAGTTCGGGCCACACAAGATGTGCTCGAGGCTTGCTACTGACTCTGTATTCAGAGATCGTTCCTGGCATAGCTCAGGGGACCATGTGGGGTACTGGGGATTGAACTCGGGTCAGGCCCGTGCAAAGCAAGCGCCCACCCGCTGTACTCTCTCTAGTTTGGCGAGGGAATTGGTCCTGGTAAGGTGAGCCCAGAGTGGGTGGGCAGATCAGAGCCGTGGGGCAGCCTGAGGGTGTCTTTGGATGAGCCTGTTTGGGGTGTGGAATGGGAGGTCTGTTGGCAGACAGGGGAACCTGGATTTGACATCCTCTCAGTTTCAGAATTGGAGGCCAGTTGCTTTAGTGAAGGTGACCGCAATGGGCTAGAGATGGCAGCTGATGGGAATAAACTCAGTGGAAGTTGTTGTTTCTTTTGCTGTTGGGCTGCAGCAGTGGTGCTTAGGGCCGACTTCCGGCTCTGTGTTCAGCCATCACTCCTGATTGTTGCTCAGTGGACTGGATGTGGCTGGTGAGCCGGAGAGAAAGTCTAGCGGGAAATGCATTTAATTTGCATGTGGTTGACCCCAAACCAGACCCACCCTCCAAAACAAAAGCAAACCAGTGTCAGCCTCATGCAAGGCAAACATCTGACCAACCCCCTGGACTATCTCTTCGGCCCTCAGTGGAGATTTTTTTTTTTTGAGGACGGGATGGTGAGGAAGGGAGAAAGCCAGATGCCCTGGGTAAGAGCTGTGTGAGTGAATGCTGGCTCTGGACTAGAGCTTGGGTCAGGACTGGGATCTCAGAGGCTGACGGTCTCTATATAGAGATGTGGAAGGTGCATCTATATAAGTCTACACTGTGCCTAGCCCTTGCCACCAGTTCTTTACTTGTGAGATTTTTTTTGTTTGGCGGGTTGGGGGGCACACCCAGTGGTGCTCTGGGCTTACTCCTGGCTCTGTGCTCAAGAGTCTCCCCTGGTGGGGTTTGGGTAAGCATATGAGTGCCAGGGAATGAATCTGGGTCAGCTCCATGCATGGTAAGCACCTTCAGTAGACTTGGAACAGGCTTGACTGGGGCAGGGGGTGGTGGTGGTTGTGTCCTTTAGTGGGATCCATGAGTGACAGGCCAGAAGGAAGGGAAATCTAAGGGCCTGTCAGCGGGAGAGAGTTTGCACATTGCATGCTCTGGGTCCGGCTGCTGAGTTGCTCCTTTGGACCTGCAGTGTCCAGTCAGGGTTTGGGAGGAGACTTGAGGGTCTGGGCTGTTTCCCGGCTCCCCCCACCTCCCAGCAGGGCAGACCCCGTGATGATTCCAGGGGTCTGGAGCCAATGCAGGTGAAGGAACTGTGGGGGCTTCTCCGGTGGCAGCCCCGCCCTGTGTCCTGGCATTTGGCCCTTCGGGTGTTGCACCAAGGGGCTGTCAGCAGGGCAGGCTGGCTTTGAGGGCTCCCGCCGTGAGTCTGGGCTGCGGGCCTGGACCCTCTTTTCCCCTGCAGGAGAGGCTGGCAGAGGACCTGGTGCGAGAGGCTGACCCCAGCGGAGCAGCTCTCCTGGCGTGCCCCTGCGTTCCTGGAACTGAGTAGCTCCGGGGAGGTGTGTGGGGGGGGGCGGGCAGGGATTGCCCTGTTTCTCCCTGCCCACGTGAGTTTCCATAGCGGCGCATGCTTGCCGACAGCCGCCCACCTCGCTCCTGCCACCCAGACGACATCTGCTTCCCAGTCATGCCAGGCTGGCCTGGGTTCAAGTCCCCTCTTCCCCTCCCCTTACTACTTAGGAGCAGTGTCACATCAGCAAGTGCCTTAATTTCACGGAGCTTCTCTCCCAGCCGTGATCTCCCCATCTCATGCTGACGTTGGGGGTTATTGGAATCATCCCTCCCGCCCCTTCAACATTTCTTTTTGTTCTTTATTTTTATTTTATTTTTTTGCTGTTTGGATCACACCCAGTGATGCTCAGGGGTTACTCCTGGCTCTACACTGGCTCAGGAATTACTCCTGGCGATGCTCGGGGAACCCTATGGGATGCTGGGAATCGAACCCGGGTCGGCTGCATGCAAGGCAAATGCCCTACCTGCTGTGCTGTCGCTCCAGCCCCTTGTTCTTCTTCTTTTTTTTTTTTTGTCCACACCCAGCTGCGATTGGGGTTTGCTTCTGGCTCTGTGCTCAGGATTCATTCACAGGATGACAGGAATCAAGTCTCAGTCAGCCGCCACCTGCAAGGCAGCACCTGTACTATTGCTGTCCCCGCCTCAGCATTTCTTTTTTCTCTTTTAATTTTGTTTTTGGGCCACATCTGGAGATGCTCAGGGGTTACTGCTGGCCATGCACTCAGGAATCACTCTGGGCAGGGCTCCGGGGCCGAATGGGATGCTAGGGATCGCATCTGGGTTGACAGCATGCAAAGCAAGCACTTACTTGCTGTACTGTTTCTCAGCCTGCCCCCCTCCGGGCCCCCCACAGTCAACGTTTTTTAAATAGCTTTCCTTTTTTGATGAGATTGAGTGGGAGACAGTTCTCCATGAAAGTTACAATAGCATTTAGGGGATCTGAAGGGCTAAGAGAGTCACCTTCGTGGTCATTCTGCAGGGCATTCTGTGGCTAAGATCCTGGGCAGGATGTGGCCTCCTTGAGAAGGACCGCTCTATTCTGGGCGACTGTTCACACTCACATTCACCTCCCAAAGATGGGCTGTCAGGGGCAAACCGAGACACAACAAACCTCTGTTCAATGCAGCTAGTCTTGTGGGTTGAGTTTAGTTTGGGACCCTAAAGTGTGGCACTCAAGCTCCTGGGTGCCTGCCTGCAAAGTCCGTGCTCTGGCCCTTGGTGCCCGGCCCTTAGTGCTCGATCCTTGGTGCTCCAGCCCTTGGTGCCGTCCCTCTGGCCTCAGGCGTGGTACAGTTCTTATCAGGGGAAATGTCTCCTGAAGTAACCGTTTCTATGTGAAACTCGTACCCTCGTACCACCGCAAGGTGTTCTTTATTCACTTTCACAAGGTGGTTTCCTGTTTCCTTCCTGCCCTTCTAGGCCGGGCACAGCAGAACTGGGGATGTGCCGTCTGAGCCTTGCGAGGAGGCCTGCCGCAGAGCACCTCCTCCGCGCCAGCAAAGCTATCCTTTCCACGTTGCTCACGTGTGCTGTGAGCATGCAAACAGCGGCACGCGGTGCGCTGTCCAGAGCCTTACAGCCGTGACTGCCCTTCTGGCTCCAAATGCCCAGTGTGAGCAAAGTTAACAAATGACAGCCAGTGGAACCGCTAAACGGATCGTGTGTCCAAACCTCCTTCTCCGGACTCTGCCTTCTGCCTCTTGGGACTCGGCTGCGCAGCTCCCGAGCAGGGCGTAGGAGTTTTCTGCAGTGAGGAAAACTGTCCAAGTCGCAGTAAACTGGGAGAATCATCACCGCATTACGGTTTTTTTTTTCTTTCTTAACAGCATTTTTGGCCACAGGTCTGATTTAATCAGTATTAGCAGAGAGGCTTATTTTGCCCCCTGGATTCTGTGCATTTATTTATTTCTGCTTGGTTTGTGTGCACAGACTTATTTCTGTGGGGCTGCCGTTGGAAACAAGGTTTCAGAATTTGCTAATATTGTATTCTAGTCGCTCCACTCTTCCTTTGCTCTCCATCCGCTTTACTCTCTGCGTTTTCTCCTTGAGTTTCCTCCGGTGGACTGCGTGCCTTCTGTATTTGGTCTGGAATCTCCTTTACTTCCTGATGGCACATTTGCTTCCCATCTGCTTGTATGAGTTTTGCAAACTGTTGTTTGTTTGGCTTTAAAGGTTAGAATATAAAGGGAATCTGTGCTCTGGTTATTGGAATATTCCTCTCTACCAGGTGGGAATAGATGTACCTCGGGAATGAGTCGATCGGCAGCTTAATTTTAGGAAAGCCAGAGAGCTGAGAGAAAGGCCGGTGATCTCAGGCAGGGGCGTCTAAACAAAAGCTGCCCTTGATCTTACGCTTCTCGGAACCCCCTACATCTGTTTCACTTCCTACACTCACAGACTCAATCTTTTTTTTTTTTTTAAATGTAGGAGTACTGCTGTGTATTCTGCCACTGATTAAACTGATTGAATTGGGCATTAACTCCGCCAAAGACTCAATCTTAAAATTGTGTGGGAGCCTTTCTCTTGCCACCTTCCTTCCCCAGGACCCTCCACCGTCTCCCAGTTTGGGCGAGAGCTCGCTAGAGCAGGTGACAGGGATGCCGCAGGTTCTGTACCCGAGCTGTCCAGGATGGTGGCCTCCAGTGCCATGTTGCCCATTGAGTTCTTGAAATGTGGCCAGTGCAGATGAGAAGCTGGACTTTCAGTTGACCTGAGTTTAGTTCACTTTAGTTTGAGGAGAGACACATGACTGGCAAGTGCCCTAGCAGACAGTGGGGCTGAACCAAAGGCGTTAGAATCCCTGGTGGGTTAAGCATCATATATACAGATGACAGGAGATCTCTGGGGACTGGCACTGCTCTCAAGGTACATGTCTGCATCTAAACTACAGAACCACACGACTGTAAGCATGAGATCCAAATCACCGAAACCAAACTTAAAATGTGCCTTTTAAGGAGACAGGCAGGGGGTTGGGAGGGATCCTGGGACGCTGGTGGAGGAAGTGGACACTGGTGGTAGGATTGGTGTTGGAATACTATACTCCTATGAATCACTCTGTAAATTATAGGCCTTTAATATCTAACATTTTTAATGTAAAAATACAATTTTTAAAGGCCCTCCCGTTGATCATCGATTTGCTCAAGCGGGCCCAGTAACATCTCTATTGGAGATTTTGTTGTTACTGTGTCTGGCATATCGAATACGCTCGGTAGCTTGCCAGGCTCTCCGAGAGGGGCGGAGGAATCGAACTCGGGTCGGCCATGTTGGCTGCGTGCAAGGCA
>JAOXYA010040437.1:0-12599 GCA_028565675.1 Sorex palustris
GTGTGTCCACGATCTGGGGGGTCTGAGTGTGTATCCATGGTCTGGGTGTCTGGGAGTCTGGGTTTGTGTCCCCGGTCTGGGGGTCTAGGTGTGTGTCCATGGTCTGGGGATCTGGGTGTGTCTCCACAGTCTGGGGGTCTGGGTGTGTGTCTGTGGTCTGGGGGTCTGGGTGTGTGTCCATGGTCTGGGGGGTCTGGGTGTGTCCATGATTTGGGGGTCTGGGGTTCTGGGAGTGTGTCTACGGTCTGGGGGTCTGGGGGTGTGTCCACGGTCTGGGGGTCTGGGTGTGTGTCCATGGTCTGGGGGTCTGGGCGTGTGTCCATGTTCTGGGGGTCTGGATGTGTGTCTACGGTCTGGGGGGTCTGGGTGTGCCCATGGTTTGGGGGTCAGGGGTTCTGGGTGTGTGTCCACGGTCTGAGAGTCTGGATGTGTGTCCACAGTCTGGGTGTCTGGGTGTGTATCCATGGTCTGGGGGTCTGGGGATGTGTCCATGGTCTGGAGGGTCTGGGTATGCCCATGGTTTGGGGATCTGGGGTTTTGGGTGTGTGTCCACGGTCTGGGTGTCTGGGTGTG
Source organism: Sorex palustris (assembly GCA_028565675.1). Taxonomy (NCBI): domain Eukaryota; kingdom Metazoa; phylum Chordata; class Mammalia; order Eulipotyphla; family Soricidae; genus Sorex; species Sorex palustris. The sequence continues at coordinate 574 of JAOXYA010040437.1, forward strand.
TGTCCGTGGTCTGGGGGTCTGGGTGTGCCCATGGTTTGGGGGTCTGGGTTTCTGGGTGTGTGTCCACGGTCTGGGGGTCTGGGTGTGTGTCCACGGTCTGGGGGTCTGGGTGTGTGTCCGTGGTCTGGGGGTCTGGGTGTGTGTCCGTGGTCTGGGAGGTCTGGGTGTGCCCATGGTTTGGGGGTCTGGGGGTCTAGGTGTATATCCACAGTTTGGGAATTTGGGGGGCCTGGGTGTGTGTCCCGGCTAGGAGCAGCAGAGAGCCAGGGAGGGCTGCGGTGCGCAGGAACGCATGTGCCAGCCGATGCCAAGTCCCCAGGAAGCGCAGAGATGGCACGGGTGAGCCTCCAGCCCTAAACGCAGACCAGGAGGAGAGAAGGTGGGTCATAGCAGCGGCACAGGACAGCCTCTGCGGGCAACCAGACTCAGGGCTCAGGGGAGACTGGGAGGGGCAGAGGTGAGCATAAAGGGCGGGTGCACGCCCGAGACCCCAAGTGCGATCTTGGCTCTGTAGGGATGGCCTGCACGTCCCCAGCTCCAGCTCTGCACCTTCCTGCAGGTTGACCAAACATTGCCAGGAGGAGCTCTGGGGGCCCTGAGAGCTGCTTGGGGGCCCCAAATCCCACACTGGACATAAAGAAGGGCCACAATGCTCGCCTGGAGGAGTCATGTCTTAGGGACAGGAGGACTGTGACATGGTGATATTACAGCCCATTATCGGGCATAGAGAAAAAAAAAAGCCCCCAAAGCACATCTGTCTGCAATAAAAAGCCACCCGAGAAAGCAATGTGGCGCAGCCCACTTCAGAGGGAAGGAAGGAGGCTTCTAGTCCAATGCTGCCATCCAAATAGCCCATGGGAAAGAGGACAGCTGGCAGGGCACATTTTGCATACTGCTGACACACATGCAGCCCCTGAGTACCAGCAACAGTGACCCCTGTGTACAGAGCCAGGAATAAGCCCTGAGCACTGCTGGGTATGGAAAAAAACTGTCACTGTCACTGTCCTCCCGTTGTTCATCGATTTGCTCGAGTGGGCCCAGTAACATCTCCATTGTGACACTTGTTACTGTGTTCGGCATAACAAATACATCATGGGGAGCTTGCCAGGCTTTGCCATGCGGACGAGATACTCTCGGTAGCTTGCCAGGCTCTCCGAGAGGGGCGGAGGAATCGAACCTGGCTCAGCCAGGCTGGGCCGTGCGTAGGGCAAATGCCCTACCGCTGTGCTATCGCTCCAGCCCATGGAAAAAAAACAAAGGGCCCAAATTTACCAAGAGCTGAGCAAGTCCACAGAGACATATATCCACAGCTGTGTAATATAAGCGTTCAACACACAAGTCAGAAAATGTTTGAAACACATGGGCAGGGGCCATGTACAGAGGGGAAGGCCAACCTGGGTTCGATTCCCAGCATCCCATATGGCCCTCTGAGCACCACCAGGAGTGATTCCTAAGCACAGAGCCGAGAGTAACCCCAGAACACTACTGGGTGTGGTCCAAAGACAAACCCACTCAAAATGCAATTCAGATTATTTTCACAATTAGAGGACATCTTTATTTAGAAATGTAAAATAAAATAGGTGTCAAAGGCAGGGTCAGAGCAGTAGTACCGTGGGTAGGGTTAGGCTGTCATATGCCAGCCTGGCTTCGACCCCTGGCATCCCATATGGTTCCCTGAGCACCACCCGGAGTGATTACTGAGCTCAGAGCCAGGAATAACTCCTAAGCACCGCCAGGTGTGACCCAAAAGCCAAAAAGCCAAAAATACAAAAAACAAAACGGGTGTTATGGGTAGAGAAAGAACTCAGAATGGACAGTCCTACTGCCAGTGCCACGGAATGGCATGAGCAAGGGCTCCAGGGCCCACTGCTGCCTCGGGCTTCAGAGTGCCGGGTCAGCGGCTGCTCTGGAACCAGCAACAGAGGGCCTCCCACCTATTTATGCCTAGAATTTTCTTAGATTTCAGCCAGCAAACGCAGAGGAACATGATCGTCCACGGTGGCCACGGCGTTCCTGCCCAAGTTCATCAGGGGAGGCGGGAGTCTGCCCATGCATCTCAGATGCCGCATCTTTCCTGTCTAAAACACGAGTCCCTCCACTGGCAGGCGATGATCCGCACATATTGGCCCTCAGCAGTTCTGCACTGTTAGAGCCAAATCTCCAAAGACGCACTTGGTTATTAGTTCTATTTTTACCTTCCACTGGTACACTGTCATGCACTTAAAATTCAGAGCATGTTTACGGGATCTATCCAGCAGGCTAATGTAACCACTCAGCAGACAGCCATGCATAATTCAATCAATATCCGCAGACCGGGAGATTTGAGGTAAAAGCTGCCTCTAAAGATATCAGGGTGTGACCTGAACATGAATAAAGTAGACCTAATTTTCCTCTTTATGTGACAAATTGATACTTTCTTCAATGGAATGCCCAAAATACAAGGCCACATAGAACTGTATGCTGCTGGGAGAGGAAAAAATAAATAATTGAAAGAATAAGTAAGGAAGGACGGCATGGGCCCCGGAGTCCTTGCTCATGCCGTTCCGTGGCACTGGCAGTAGGACTGTCCATTCTAAGTCTCAGAAAATTAATTCCAAGCAGTGAAAGATAATGCTGCACTAGATTCAGACAGCAAAGTTCAGCTCACAACGACAACGTGTGCCGCTCCCCCCAGCCGGAGAGCAGGCGGACAACAGCACTGATCCTCAGGACTGAGCTGACCTGAAAACTACCCCCGCACCGAAATCCAGATGATAGCTTTAATATTTGCAAAGTGGGTTTTATTTCAATTTCTCAAATAAAATCCCCACAATTAGTGGATTTCAGTAACAAGCATCATGTCTAGAAATACCCTCCATGTCTCCAAACACTCGAGTCTATCAGATTCCGACGAGTTTTAGGGACTGTGTGGGTCAAGTCCTGCCACAAGGTTTGACTCTCCCCCCTCAGCACTCTCCTCTCAGTGAGTTTCTGCTATCTGAAAAAAAATTTAAAGCATAACCAGGGCTCAGTCTACACAAATTATAAATATTCACCAAAAACTTGACCCAGGGCCCGTGAAGGGTACAGCTCAGGAGGGAATGTCTCTTCTGCCAGCAGAGTCCTTGCTCATCATTTCCGTGCCTCAGCAGACACGTGGGAGCCCCGGCCGTGACCTTTTGGGGGCGCTTGTGAATTTGGTCCAACATCACTGGCAAGCACAAGGAAATGCTTAGATGCACAGTGTTTGTGTCCAGGGACAGCGAAACAAAGAGTAAAATTAATGTGGGCTGAGCACAGTCTGGGGTGCGGAGCAGCTGACAGGCCTCGGGGCCACTAACCTCCCTAGCAATGAGGCTCCTGAAAAAGCTGGGCATACTTTTCTGTCTCCTGGCAGAGACAAAGGCTCCACCAGGGAGCAGGCTTGGCTGCACTGTGGGAGCTCCGAGGCTGGTGATGCCCCACTTCTTGGCTCAGCCCATCCTGTATCCCCTCTGACACAGAGAGGAGTAGCAACCCAAGCCTGGTCAGTGCAGGGCGAGCTGCCACCCAGAGGGACACAGAGCAGGAGCCCAGGGCCATGGTGTGCCAGACTCCCTCTCTCTCCAGGAGGTCCCCCTTTCTGGAGTATCCCGAAAACCCTCCAAGAACCAGCTGGTACGAGCTCAGAGTTTTCTGTCCTGATTTCCAGACCCATCTTGGACAGCTTGTGGAGTAGAGCCCCAAGTTCAGGGAATTTTCAGATCATTTTAACATTGAGACCCATGTCATATCTTAGAGCAGAGCCGACAACGTGGGGGGAAAGGCACCGTGTGAACCCGGAAAGGCCGGGACGGATGTCCACGCAAGTCAGAGGCCCCCGGCCTGACCGACACCCCAGGCTGCACAGTCCAACGCTGCATCTCTGCCGCTGAGTCCCACAGTGGCTCAGACGTCACTCCTGCTCCAGAGCCCCGTGGGGGGTGGGCATATCGGAGGGAAGGCAGCTGTTGGCACCGAGCACACCCTGAGGCTGGCAAGAGGCGTGAACACAGCACCTGCCCGCAGGCTCTGCTGCCAAAGCCAAGACCTACGCCGCATCCAGCCACCCCTCCAGCTGCATGTCCCCACCACTGCCCTGCTCGGGCTGCTCGTCACCGCCCCCATCTGCAGACACACATCACTGGGCAGGGTTGTGTTTGAATGCGGGTGTGGGCTAGAGCTGGAGAGAAAGATACGAGTCAGGACACACCGTGTCCTCAGAGCCAACCTGCTCACCTCCGTCCAGGGACGCCTCACTGCCGTAGCCGTCGTGCTCAGCGGCGAGAGGGCTGTACTTCTGCCGGGTCTCCCACACCGAGCTCTGCGCTCTTGCCTCAGCTGCGGGGAGCCTGGCACTGTGGGTCCTGGACACGGCTTCATGGTACTTGCCCAGAGCCTCGTCCTCACTCTCCGAGGATGAGCCGTGCTCCTCTTTGTCCAGGTAGGAGTTGTCTGTGGGGACAAGGAGAGTGCGTCAGTCCAGCACATGAGAAGCTGCAGAGCTCTGTGTCTGGGCCACAGCACACACATGGGCAGGGACACACACAGGCACGCACCAACATGCGGGCGGCAACACACACATGCAGAAAGGGACACAACAGGCAGACACACACAGGCAGGTGGGCACACACACAGGCAGGCACACACACAGGCATATATACACAGGCAGGCACACACAGGCAGACAAACACAGGCGGGCACACACAGGTGGGCACACACACAGGCGGGCAGACACACAGGCGGGCACACACACAGGCAGGCACACACAGGCGGGCACACATAGGCTGGTACACACACAGGCGGGCACACACACAGGCAGGCACACACACAGGCAGGCAAACACACAGGTGGGCATACACAGGCAGGCACACACAGGCAGGCAAACACAGGCGGGCACACAGGTGGACACACATACAGCAGGCACACGCAGCTGGGCACATACTAGGTGGGCACACACAAGCAGGCAGGTACACACACAGGTGGGCACATACATGTGAGCAGGGACACACATGCATGGCAAGCATGCACATAAACAAACACAATTTCACGAACAGACACGCATACACGTGGGCAGACATGTACACATGCTGTTGCGCACACACATGCAGGTGAACATGTACACAAACAGGTGGACACACACCAGAAGACATACATACATGGGCTGATATGCGCGCACGCACAAACATACGCACACACACACACACCACAGAAGTGTCATGGAGAAACAGGACAGTGCCATCCACAAAGCCCAAGCTTCGGATTTTCAAGCTCTAGCAGAAGATTCATGAGCACGTTCTGACTGAGTGCAGAAACCCCAGGTCACAATCCTGCACTTTTTCTCACTATCAGCATCAAATTCAGGAAACTGTCAGCAGCACCCACAGACCCAATTCAAATGATGTGTACCTCGAGAGACATTTTCAGCTACCAATTGTCCCAACATTGACACTGCTCGGTGTGGAGCAGGGCAGAAGTGGACAGGCTGTGCGTGGGAAGAACCACACACTGAAGACTGTGCAGCCAGTGTTCGGGTAAGGTGGAATAATTCTTCGTCGCTCTGTCTCTGAGCCATTTCGAGGAACTCCATACAGAAAAATAACTCCATTCAGAAAAGATTGAGCATTAGAGCCCATTGGCAGAGAGAGGCTCGTGGCACCCTGTCCAACAGTGAAGGGGAACTGAGACCCCATGGTCACCTGGCCTGGGCAGCTGGAGACAGTGTGCAGGCCCCCAGCACAAGTGCTGAGCACTTAGAGGTACTTAGGTGAGCACTCATGTAGGGTACCTGTATGTCCTTGGGAAAGTTCTGTATACTGTGGCACTCAGTGGAGACAAACTACACCATTTCCAAAGACAAAGAGGTTCCAAAGTAGGTGGAAAGTTGACATTCTCATTCCAAACACTACATGAGCGCAAGGATGGGCGCATGACAAGCGTACTGAATGGCTGCACACCACACTTAATCACTGTCATGTGTAAGAAAGTAGAATGACCAGGAAAAATCTGCCTAAACATGCCTAAATCTCACGTAGGAGGAAGGTCGGAAGAGAGAGATAAACAACAGTGCTTGGATGTTACTTTCTAAAGCACCATTTTCATGGTCTGGGCCCAGAGCACGAACCCACCTACAACCAGGTGGAACTGAGCAATGCCCAGGCACGTGGGGGGCCTTTGGACTTGGGTCTCTCAAGAGAGGTTGGCCTGGCTGGAGAGAGGTTGGCCTGGCTGAGGCCACTGCATCTTCCTTCTGTTTGCTTTTGTTTGGGAGTATATGGGCCACACCGGGTAATGCTCAGGCTTCTCCTGTCTCTGCACTCAGGGATCACTCCTGGCAGGGCTTGGAGGACTATATGGAGTGCTAGAGATCCAACCCAGATCGGCCACAGGCAAGGCAAGTGACCCACTGTGCTCCGTCTCCAATGCCCAGTATACTTCTAAATGAAGACAAATCAAATCAAAATCGAGAACTTCATAGGGCTACTTGCAAAATACTTAACATGCCTCATCTGCTCATTGTTATTAACTGAATAAAATAATCCATTCATAGCACTGTAGCACTGTCCTGTAGCACTGTCCTCCCGTTGTTCATTGATTCATTCGAGCGGGCCCAGTAACGTCTCCATTGTAAGACTCATTGTTACCGTGTTTGGCATATCGAATACTTCACAGGTAGCTTGCCAGGCTTTGCCATGAGGGCAAGATACTCTCAGTAGCTTGCCAGGCTCGCCGAGAGGGGCGGAGGAATCGCGGAGGAATTGAACCTGGCTCGGCCGGCCAGCCGCACGCAAGGCAAATGCCCTACCACTGTGCTATCGCTCCAGCCCAATACATTCGTAAATCTACTGATCTTTTTTTCTTCTTTTATTTGTTTTTTCCCAATTAACAAAGCTTCCAAACTAAATCCAGCCTACAAAAGATACAGAGCCTGACACGCCAAAATCCTTGGGAGAAATGTGCCCAAATGGACCGTTTCCAAACACTAGGTCCCTCTCTCTGGGTGGACCTGGCCCACCTGGCACTGAACCTTGGGTGCCCTCAAGAGTGGTTATGGGGGTTGGGTACTCCCTCCTGGCCACTACTTTTGGGCTTCTGTGTTTTGGTTTGTTGTTGCTCTATTTTATGATACTCGAAGTTCATACAAAAATCCTTTACACACAAAACCCCGTTGTTTGTGTCCATTCAGATCATATGAGTAATAAGTGGCCATGAGGAGGATTTCCGGGGGGAGAGAATGATGCCATTTCTCAAGCCACACAGCCACTGACTGTCACCAGCTGTGGGGCTGGCACCTTGAGTCTGAGAACACTCCCGAATAACCAGGGCTTGCTTCCGCCACCCATCTCCATATGGTTCTCGAGGAAAACACAGATCATTCCGTCTAGATTCTGATGAGGGCAGATCGCAGAGCCACAGGGCATAAGGGTCAGGCGCTGCTTAGAAATGGCAGACTTCACAAACCCTTGAGGGCACCAGACACACTCCCCCCCAGGATGCCAACTGCTTAAGAAGACCAGGCACAGCTGGTGTGCAGGAAGGCAGAGATCAAGGAGGCTGAGGAGCAGAGCACAGGGCAGGTGAGGGCCTTGCATGTGGCTGACCAGGATTTGGTCCCCAACACTGCACAGGGTCCCTCAGCAGTGCCGGAGTGATCCCTGAGTGTGGCCCAATGCCAGAGAGAGAGAGAGAGAGAGAGAGAGAGAGAGAAAGAGAGAGAGAGAGAGAGAAATATTCGGAGGAATATTCATTTTCAAACTAAGATTTTGCAGCTCAGCAACCAGTTAAACGCTGGGGTCCTAATCCAGCCCTTCTTCTCTTCTGGCAAAAGCTCCAAGCAAACACTTTCAGACCATGATCCAGAGCACAGGAGGAACAAATGCAGCCAAAACCGCGAAACGGGGAGCACAGTGAGTCCGCAGGGGACAGAGAAGGGTGGGGAGAAGTATGTGAAAGTGTCATCCAGAGAGAAGGGTTGAGAGTCCAGCTGGAGGCAGAAGGACAGGCTGGAAAGCACGCACTGCTCCCTCAGGCCTGAGGGGCAGTGGCCGCGCCCACCACAGGGGCCTCACCTGCACTGGGCACTCTCTCCGGGACACCGTCACCTCTGCCCCATGCTGTCCCCTTCTCCACAGCCCCGCCATTATCGAAGTCCGTGGTCCTGGTCCCTCTGTCCCCTCTGGCTCTGCGGGGTTCGGGTCCATGGCCTCTGACTCGTCCCTGGAACTGAGTTCTTGGGGCGGCTGGCGGTGCTGGAGAGGCATGTTCTCCCCAGCGGCCCTTGGGGTCCCCGTGTCTGATACCTTTAGGATGTCTCATCCATCTGTGGCCTGCATCCTCAGCTCCACTGCCACGGGGGACCCCCGACACAGCCTGCAGGCCCATGCCAGGGTTGCCACTGTCTTGCCCACTGCCCTCACTCACGCCTGGATCTGAAGGCAGAGAGGTGCTGTGGGGGTGGGCGTGGCCCACCCTGAGCTCAGGCAGAGAGTCATCGGCGAGGGCTGCCTCCACTGGTTCAGGGGTCTTGGCGGCCCCGTCTGCTGCAAACCCCTGTTCCTGAGCCACCTGGAGGCCACTCACCAGGCTTGTCACCCGCTCTGCCAGCGAGTCGGCAAAGGCCCCGGTGGCCTGGCCCACGGCAGCACTCAGGCCCTCCACAGCCCCACCGAGGCTGTCCACCAGTGAGGACATGGACGGCAGGCTCTGCCGGAAGGACCCGAGGAAAGCCATGGGGAGTTGGGCCCCGCAGTACAGCTGAGGCAACCAGCGTGCCAGCCCCACGCCAGTGCTCGCCAGGTCAAGGCTGGGGGTGGGGGGGCCCAGACAGGCTGCGCGGTGGACACCCCCTACTCCAGAGCTGCGGAAACAGCAGCAAGGCCATAACTTCCCCTCAAATGCTGCCGGCTTTTTTCTAATTCTACACCTGCAAGAAGCATAAAAGGGGTGTTAACAACGGCCTCTGTTCCCTTGGCAACAGTCTGTGTGTCGGTGCAGGGTTCAGAGGGGTCGGAGGACACCCAGCACGGGGCCCTCCCTGCACACAGCACCAGTGTCTCTGCCCAGTCCTGCAACAGTGGGGAGGCGGAGGGCACGGGGGCAGGGGCCTCCTGCCACGATGCGACAGGGAGACAGGTCAGAAAAGAAGCAGCCGGACCCAAGGCACTCACAGCCTCTGTTCGTGGAGGGTCCCGGGCGCACCAGCAGGCCCACAGCCCCTCCCAGGGGACATCCAGAGACAAAGGCCGATGTGGTCTTTTTCACCAAATCTTTTTTCTTTATTAACACAGAGGGTTATTTGGTTGATTATTTTGAGGTTTTATTGCGGGTGGGGTAGGAGTATCAGTGCTCAGGGATCACTCCTGGCAGTGCTGGGAGAACATATGGGGTGCAGGGATGGAACCGAGGTCGGCCACATGCAAGGTGGGCGCCCTCCCAGCTGTGCTCTCTCTGGTCCCTGAAGTTGCTTTTTGTTTTTGTGTTCGTTGTTTAAAGCACATCACTTATAGGAACATGTTATAGGATTATTGCTGATTTTTTCAGTTATTTCATGGAAAATATATGTATTCATTCCCAAATAACCCCCAAAACTTTTCTCAATTTTCTGAGTTTTGACTTCTGCCCTGTAAGTAGCCCAAGATTCTGTGAGGCCCTTGATAATGAGAGAGTAAAATGGTATTAGCCATGGGACAAAGGCTTTTGTGGGGCTGAAGGCAGGGGCAGGCAGAGGGAAGCAGAATTGCCTCAGGGGAACCCAGCAGCCTGTAGAGACCAAGTTGAAGGTGACAGAGCCAGCGGCATGTCCTCGGCATGGGCACCCACGCCCAGCTGTCAGACCAGATGTACTCCACCTGCTTTCCTGCCTGTGGCCTCCAGCCCTCTAGAACCAAACCCTGGGCTGTGACAGCAGGAACAAACTGGCACTGTGACACTCCTCCCTCTCCAGAGGAGAAGGAAGACCACCTGCCCTGGGCGGGCCTGGCTCCAGGCCACCTGGCTCTGGGGAGAGGCCCCATACTCCACTCAGACAGACCAGTACCCCAGTGCCTTTGGAAACGCTTCTCTGAGCAGTAAGAAACCAGGAGTTGGAGGGAGGGTGGTTTCCATGGCCTTGGGCCCTCTGGAGAGTGCCCTGGGCTGTGTCCTGGCATCAACACCCACATCACCCGTGTCTGGCTCTGGGCTGGGGGAGGGCCTGTGGGCACATGGCTACTCACAGAGCTTGTCCTGCGAGCTGCGCCTGATGCTGTGGCCGGAGCCAGACTCTGGGAAGCCGCCCACACTGTCCACGCAGAACTTCTTGTTGATGTAGACCAAGAGCAGCAGCATGAAGACGATGAAGGCGCCCATGGCTGACAGCACGGCCACTGCCTCTGGGGACACTGGGAAAGGGCAGAGGGTGAGCGCCCGCACGGACCCCGACCTCTCGGTGCTCAGAGGCCCACTCAATGGTTCAACCAGCTGCCCGGTTCATTCAGCAGCACTTACTCTGTCTCCCCACACCCCCAGTTATAGGCCAGGTCCTGGGGACAGTGGGGACGGGCCCCCTGTGCAGCCAGTGACTGGATCATATCGGTGAGAATGAGGGTGTCTGTTTCTGCCCCTCAGGGCTCCTACAGCCTCTCTCTGCTTTCTAACAGGCCCCAGCACCACCAGGAATGTACTCTCTAGGAGTGACTGCACCACACTGCCCAAGCCCTGCCAGAGTGATCCCTGAGCACTGCGCCAGGAATAAGCCCTGAGCACCGTTGGGTGTGACCTGAAAACCAAGAATAAAAGGGAAAAGCGGCCTCAGCTGATAGCCAAAGTGACAGAATGCAGACTTACAGCTAACTCGGGCACAAGGAGTCCTAGAGCTTCTTGGGGAAACCTCACTGTGGCCAGTTCAGACACGGAGGTGAGTCTCAGAGGAGAGCAGGGAGAGGGCTCTCGGGCTTACTAGAATCCCCCATGTCCCAAAACCTGACATTCAGAGCCCCTGGTGCTTGGCCGGGTCAGCACTGCCTCCGGAGCCCACGAATGCTAAGAAAAAAGTCCCTGAGCAAGTCCCTGGCCACCAAAAAAACTCTGACCATGAGAACAACTCTCTGGCTATGGGAGTAATTCTCTGACTGTGAGAACTCTCTGACCATGAGAATAATGCTATCACTGTAGGAACAACTCTATGACCATGAGAGTAACTCTCTAATGGTAGGAACAACTCTCTGACTGTGAGAGTAATGTTGTAGGAATAACTCTCTGACCGTGGGAGTAACTCTCTGACTGTAGGAACAAATCTCTGACCATGGGAGTAACTTTCTGACCATAGGAATAACTCTTTGACCATGAGAGTAACTCTATGACTGCGGGAGTAACTCTCTCGGTATAGGAACAACTCTCTTACCGGGGGGATAACTCTCTGACTGTGGAAGTAACTCTCTAATTGTAGATAAATCTCTGACCATGAGAGAGACTCTCTGGCTGTAGGAACAACTTTCTGACCGTGGGAGTAACTCTCTTAGAGTAGGAACAACTAACTCTCTTGCTGTGAGAGTAACTCTCTGACTGTGAGAGTAACTCTCTAATTGTAGAAATAAATCTCTTACCAGGAGAGTAACAATCTGACCGTGGGAGTAACTCTCTGACTATAGGAACAACTCTCTGACCATGGGAGTAATGCTATGACCGTAGGAACAACTCTGACCATGAGAGAAAATCCCTGACTGTGTGAACAACTCTGTGACTATGGGAGTAATTCTCTGACTGCAGGAGTAACTCTCTGACCATGAGAACAACTTTCTGACCATAGGAGTAACTCTCTGACTGTAGAAACAACTCTCTGACCATGGGAGTAATCCTCTGACTGTAAGGAACAACTCTGTGCCCATGGAAGTAACACTATGACTGCAGAAACAACTCTCTGACCATGAGAGTAAATCTCTGACTGTGGGAACAACTCTGTGACCATGGGAGTAACTCTGACCATGAGAACAACTTTCTGACCATAGGAGTAACTCTCTGACTGTAGAAACAACTCTCTGACCATGGGAGTA
>JAOXYA010040445.1:0-12599 GCA_028565675.1 Sorex palustris
ACCAATCCCACCAATATTACACCTTTCCACCACTATGTTTCGATGTCTCTGTCCCAAACCCCAACCCCTGTCCCAAAGCAGAACCAAATGGTGGGTAAATCTTGACACTCTAGATAGTGGGCTTCTATTTTATGCTTGTAGCAGTACTACAAGTAAAAAATAACATCGTACTATTTTAAGAAAAGTAAAATAACATGTGATATATAGGTAAGATTGAATATTGTTCAGTCATTTAAAGAGATAAACTGTGGGGGAGGAATAATAGCTCTTTAGAGTTGGTATGATATGGATGCACTATAATCCTGAAATTACAAACATTTACACTTGTAAATCCATGTTTTCTCAATAAAAATAAAATTCATTAAGTACTGTTGAGGCACCAGAGTGATGGTCCAGGGGATATGTTACTTGCTTTGTAGAGTCCAACCTAGGTTCAATTTCCCAGAGCCCATCTCATCTCTTGGGCATCACAAGGAATGATTTCTGAGCAAAGAGCCAGGAGTAAGCCCTAAGCACAGTCAAAAACCAAACACATATAACAAAGTTATTTAAAAGTTAATTTTTTAATAAAGGCTGGAGAGAGTAAAGAGGTTAAGGCACTGTCCTTGCACTAGGCCAAGCCCAGTTTTATCCTCAACACTGCATGGCCCCCAGCGACCACCACAGTGACCCAAGTATTGAGGCAAGACTAGCCAGCAAACACCACTGAGTGTGCCCAGTCAAAATGAGACAGTACTTGAAATACTGGCACAATGTATTGACATTCCATCTATCAAAAAATTGTTTTTATATTGCAAAATCAATGAAGACTGTTACACATGAAACTGAATATACCAATTCACTGGGCAATAAAGGAGCAAACTGTTGCTGAGTCCCCATACTTTTTCAGATGGCTTATGCATTATCTCACTAACTTCTTACAAAAAGACTTCAGAATGTCTCGTGAAGCCTGACCTTTTAACAGAGGAAGCAATAAGCAAAGTCAAGATTTGAACCAAAACCAGGGTCTACCTAAAACAAAGCAATGTATACTAAATAATAGTAGTGATGTTTTGACTAAATCAACTCAGAAACAGCAAAAATAAAATATAAATGGAGTTCTCAAACTCTACTTTAGAGGTCACTTTGAATATGCCACATATTTTTTCCAAAGTGGTTTCTAGAAGACATTCTATTAGCAATTATATTTTAACACCAGATGTTCGATTTCCATCTTGGTAAAGTCACTAATCTGTTCCAAATAGTCTGATCTGTTTATTAAAAAACACAACATTGTTCTTTAATTTAAAAGTACTTAAATGGGTTATCTTGCCAGAATGTGATTTGCAAACTCCTAGGATAACAGGGAAAGGAGCTTTAAAAAAAGATTTGCAGTTTAAAAAATTAGATATATGTTAGTATAATTTTGTACGCTTTAGAAAAGGCAAAACGCTCTAATGAAATGAACGTGATAACTTTGCACAAAATAGCAAAATCCATATCTCTAGCTGTTGAGAATTTAAGGGCATTTGTTGTTTTATGCTCTTTGAGTCTGAGAGGCAACATTAATGGTGAGAACCTTCAGCAAGAAAAGATCACATAGGTTTGGTCAGGAAAAGCTAAAGCTGGAAGAAATTCTAATACCACAGACAGTATAATGTTATGCACATGAGCTTTGGAGCCAGACTGATTCTGTAATAAAACAGCTGTGGAACTTGAGCAAATACAATATAACTTTCCTTCTTCCTAAAGTGAAACTAAGGTTCCATCTTCCAGGTTGTTATGAAGAGAGAGAGAAATAAAGAGACGGAGACAGAGATAGAGAATATTTCAGGAGTACTTATGATATTCTCTGTAACTAGGACAAGGTTTTTTTTTTTTGTGCAAAGGGGTGGGTTGAGGGGTGGAGGTGTTTAGGCCACACTCTTAACTGCTCAGAGCTTATTTCTGGCTCTGTGCTCATTTGTGGATTATATGGTATGCCAGAAAATGAACCCAGGTCAGTCACATGCAAAACAAGCGTCTCTCAGCTATACTATGACTCCAGCTTGAGAAGTATTCTTCAGGAGTTTAAATCATTACCAAGAGATTGACAGTCAATTTTTAGTGCCAGAGAGGGAAATATAAACAGCATCCTCTAAAATCAAAATGCCTGTAACAAATATTACCAAAATACGACCAAGAAAGGTCTGTGAAAACATTAATGGTATTTTACCTTACTGTCATTAATAAAACTAATTTTATGGCTTTTTGTTCTGATCCAACATTTATTTATTTTCAAAACTAACTCTGCATAAGAATTTGCGATTTTTATTTTATTTCTTAAAGATATTCTTGAATCAACTTTTTCTGATCTCAATTATCATATCTATTTGTTATCATCTCGCAAAAACACATACTGAAATATATTAAGGGAATTTCACTCAGAGGCACAGATATTAACAATGCATTTTTGATGCTTTTATCTTAGTAAGATATAGAACATCAGTTTTGGATTTTACAATGATATTAACAAAAATCTGAAGCAACATCTTGACATAATGGGCCATGGACAAAGCCAGCACCCTCCCCACAGTCCTACGGTGCGACCCCTGCTCTGTTCACCTTTATAAGTTCCCTTCTTGTGCTGCTTTAGCGCTCGTCCTGTAACTCAGATTTTCTGGAATGTTCGTTGAGTCCCCGTGCGGTGCTCTTCTGCATTCTGACAATTTTACAGACCTGTGAGAGGCATTTGCAGCTGATTTCTGATTCTTGGCTGTGCATTCTGCAGCGAAGATTTGTCTCTGTGTGTGCCACAGAGCAGGATAAACCGATCTCTCAGAAAGGAGAGAAGCTGAAGAGTGTGGGAGGATCTTTATAAGAAGCTTTTGACACCGATTACCAAAATACACCGATTGCCAAAATACACTGGCCTGCAGGAAGCATTGTGCCCCGTGGCTGGCCCGCCCCACTGGAGTCTGTGCGCAGGCAGCTCCTAGTTTGACACTTTCTTCACTGGCGTGTTTGTGGCACAGAACTTGAACTCACCTTTAGATAAGCCGCCACTTCCATATTGAGGGGTTTCTAAATGGCCGAGGGGGTGCTGGAGAGATAGCACAGCGAGGAGGACGTTTGCCTTGCACGCGGCCGACCCGGGTTCGATTCCCAGCACCCCATAGGGTCCCCCAAGCACCGCCAGGAGCAATTCCTGAGTGCATGAGCCAGGACTAACCCCTGAGCATCGCCGGGTGTGACCCAAAAAGCAAAAAAAAAAAAAAAAGATTGGAGGCCAATGGGGGAGAGCTGCAGAGGCTCCAGACTTAACTGGCCCTCCCTAAGTCCAGGAGACCTGCCTTTGTGTCCTACTTTCTTCCTTATTTTCGGGGGCATGGGGTAGAGGTTGAGTTTTGGGGCCACACCTGGCCGTGCTCAGGGCTTACTCCGGGCTCTGCACTCAGGGATCACTCCTGGCAGTGCTGGGAGGGGGGATGGTACCCTGTGGGATGCGGAGATTTAACCTGGGTCGGCCACGTGTAAGGCGAGCACCCTCCCCAACCCAGGAGGGATGTTTCTGTGGGGGTGTGGGGTGTGTCCCAGGCACAGGAGAGACACCCCCTGCTTCCCGGGAAGGCCTTCAGCATTCCGAGTGAGCTGTCAGGAGCATCCCGGTCAGTTTAAGCGGGGTGAGGTGGACGTCCTGACCGTTTCTCGCGCCCACCCAGGCACGTCAAACGAGGTGGCGCAGTTCCTGTCCAAGGAGAACCAGGTCATCGTGCGCATGCGTGGGCTGCCTTTCACGGCCACGGCGGAGGAGGTGGTGACCTTCTTCGGACAGCACTGCCCTATCACGGGCGGCAAGGAGGGCATCCTCTTCGTCACCTACCCGGACGGGAGGCCCACGGGGGACGCCTTTGTCCTCTTCGCCTGCGAGGAGCACGCGCAGAACGCGCTGAGGAAGCACAAGGACCTGCTGGGGAAGAGGTACATCGAGCTCTTTCGGAGCACGGCGGCCGAGGTACAGCAGGTGGGTCCACAGGCGCGGAGGGCAGGCGAGACCCGGCACTGGGAGGACTCAAGGCTGAGAAAAAAAGTGCACACGCTCTACATTTTCCGTGCAATTTTTTTAAAATTTAGTTTTATTCATTATTTGGGTGGTCACCCCTGGCAATGCACAGGGGATAATCCTGGTTTATTCACTCAGGAGTTACCCCTGGCAGTGCTCAGGGGACCCTAAGGGATGCTGGGAATCGAACCCGGGTCGGCCGCGGTGCAAGGCAAATGCCTCCCCGCTATGCCTTTATCACTCCAGCCCCTTGATATGTGGTTTTAAGGAATTCACAGAATCTAAAATTTATTCGTGGATCTTGAGATTATCTTGAAGGAAAGTTGTTAATAACCTTTTCATCTCGGGTGCCAAATCCCAGGTGTTTATTTTCGAGATCAGATCACCTGCAACCAGTGAGGACGAGCACGTGTTAACTCATGGTTGAGACAAAAGGTGCCAGACTAGAACTCCAAGCAGGGCATGTTGAAACCAATGGGACGTTTATTAAATTAAAAAAATAAATAAATAAGGGACTGGAGAGATAGCACAGCAGGAAGGGCATTTGCCTTGCATGTGGCCGACCCGGGTTCGATTCCCAGGATCCCATAGGGTCCCCTGAGCACCGCCAGGAGTAACTCCTGAGTGCAGAGCCAGGAGGAACCCCTGTGCATCGCCAGGTGTGACCCAAAAAGCAAAAAAGAAAAAAAAAATTAAATGAAAATTTTTAAATGGGGGGGGGGAAAGAAACCAATGGAACGTGGCTGGGGGAAAAAAAGTTTTTATTTTTTATTTTTTTCCTTTTTGGGTCACACCCAGCAATGCTCAGGGGTTTACTCCTGGCTTTGCACTCAGGAATTACTCTTGGCAGTGCTCAGGGGACCATATGGGATGCTGGGGATCGAACCCGGGTTGGCTGCATGCAAGGCAAACGCCGCCCTACCCGCTGTGCTATCACTCCAGCCCACCCCCCCCAAAAAAAAAAGTTCTTTTTAATGGGCTGAATTTCTCCCCGGCTGCTGGGCTGCTCCGTTGGGGCTGTGACTTCCTCCCTTTGCCTCTGAGCACAGGTGCTGAACCGTTTCTCCTCGGCCCCCCTCATCCCGCTCCCGACGCCTCCCATCATCCCGGTACTACCTCAGCAGTTCGTGCCCCCAACCAACGTCCGGGACTGTGTCCGCCTGCGCGGACTCCCCTACGCGGCCACCATCGAGGACATCCTGGACTTCCTCGGGGAGTTCTCCACGGACATCCGAACCCACGGGGTCCACATGGTGCTGAACCACCAGGTAAGGCGTGGCCAGGAGCCAGGCTCTAAGGCTGGGCCAAGAGGGTCTTGGAGAGGCTCCGGGAACAAATGCAGTGCGGTCCTGCGCACCTGGGCCCTGGGCAAGTACGGCCGTCTCGGCACCCAATGGATTCCTGAGATGTCCAGCCAAGTTCTTGCCGTGAGCGTGTATCTATTGCAAGCACATTAACCGCATAGCTGCATGTTCCTTGACTATTGGTTGGCCAATTTGCCAGTATTTTATTGTGGCACTGTCCCTGTCCTCCCGTAGCAGGCCCAGTAATGTCTCCATTGTGAGACTTGTTGTTACTGTCTTTGGCATATCGAATATATCACGGGTAGCTTACCAGGCTTTGCCGTGAGGGCGAGATATTCTCCGTAGCTTCTCTGAGAGGGGCGGAGGAATCGAACCCAGGTCAGCCGGGTTGGCTGTGTGCAAGGCAAACGCCCTACCCAAGCCCAAACGCTGGCAGAATTAAAAAATCCATACATGGGTTCATTCTGATTGGAGTTTTTTGAAACACTGGGGGGTTTTGTTTGGTTGTTTTGGGCGTCTTGTGTGTATACATTTGGTTATTTTGGGTTTTTTTTTTTTTGTGCGCCACTTCCGGTGGTGTGCAGGGCTTAATTCCTGGTGGGGCTCGGGACCCTGTGGATGGATGCCAGGGATCAAATTCAAGTCAGCAGGTGCCAGACCAGCGCCCTCCCCGATGTCTGTCACTCTGTCCCGGAACTGTTTTTGTTTTTTTGTGGGGCTGGTGGCCAAGCTTAAGTCAGTCTCGGAACACAGAGATCAGCTCTGTATCCTTAGCATAGCCTTGTCTGCTGAAAGCCTGTGTGTGTGTGTGTGTGTGTGTGTGTGTGTGTGTGTGTGTGTGTGTGTGTTCAGGGACCTGGCACGGCCAGCAGCACCCTCAAGTGCTGGGAAGCCCCACACCCACCCCTCAGCATCACTGGGTATAGCCCCCCCAAAACCCACCAACCAGAGTTGTATGAATGTTTGTGGGGTGTTCTGGGTTTTTTGGATTTTTTTTCCCCCCTAAGAAAGGAAAATGGAGGTTTGGGTTGGAAATGCCAACTTGAAAACAAAGCCGCTTTCCTGGGTATTTCATTGCTCTGCAGTGTGAGTGTGTTCGTGCCCCTCGTCCCCTCACCCTGAAAAAGGTCTGTCCCTTGGAGACCAGCTCAGACGTGGTCTTGAGCAGCTGCTGCTGGATATGCCATATGGCCCCCGCCTGGGCCAGCAGCCCTCGACTGAGCTTGTAGCTCCCGACCAGGCCACCAGCAGGCCTTTGGTGTCAAACTCTGCGGGGCTGGTGGGCTCTTTCTCCAAGCCACCAGTTCTGAATGGCTTGGGGAGTGTTGTGGGCTGTTCCTTGTGGCCTGTGTCCTGGGTGATGACCCTGGGAGGTGCTGTGAGGGTGGACACAGGTTTCCCTCCTGAACTGGGCTTGTTGCTAACTTCCCTGGGGGTTGGTAACTTATGGTAACTTGCATGGTAATAATTGGCATGGAATGGCCAAGGCTTTTTCAAGAAAGCTGTCCAAGAGGAAAGACGCCTCCTAAATTTGGTTTTGTGTTTTCTCCCTCACAAATGCCCCTGCTGAAAGCAAACAGGGTTCTCTGGTTCTATGGAGCAGGAATTCACTGGCTTGGTTTGAAGCGGGGCATGAGGGGGTTTTGGGCCAGCTCCTCTCTGAAGCTTTAATTCCACCAAGCTTGAGGCCTGGAGAAAGGGCATCTCGGCCCTCAGTACCCTCCACTGCTTTAACCCCTAGTTCAGCATCCACCGTTTCTAAGTCAAAATCTCCTAACGGTACAGGAAGGGCTGGAGCCATAGTGTAGCGGGCAGGGCGCTGGCATTAACATGCCACAAACCCAGGTTCGATTCCCGGCTCCCCGTGTGGTCTACTGAGCCCTGCCAGGAGAGAGCTTGGCACCACCAGGTGTGACCACGAAGCAAAACAGAACGAAACGGCCGAGGCAGGAGTGACGCTCACGCACCGGAGGCCCCACACAACACCTCTTGGTTCAGTTTTCTGACAGAGACATCGGACTCCGGTCCTGGTTCTGTTTCGAGCTTCTCTCAGCCGGGGGAGGAGATTGAATTGCATTTTTCAGGAGGGGTAAGGCCCAGTAGTCTTCAATCCGGTGATTTGAAACCGTGGGCACAAGGGCCCTTTCCAAACTGCATTCCCTCGTGGGCGTCGGGCTCCGTGAGCCCTGCTGGTGCAGAGTTGTGGCGTGTGCCAGCCGTGCCCGGGCACCCGGGATACTCACCTTGCATCGTTTGCTGCAGCCACTTCCTCGTGGAAGGAGAAAGCCTCCTTTGTTGCTATTTTATTGTTATCATTATGTTTTTTCTCCTCCCCACCCCCTTCCTCCCAGGGCCGCCCCTCAGGAGATGCATTTATCCAGATGAAGTCTGCGGACCGCGCGTTCCTCGCCGCCCAGAAGTGTCATAAAAAGACCATGAGGGACAGATACGTGGAAGTCTTTCAGTGTTCAGCTGAGGAGATGAACTTTGTGTTAATGGGGGGCACTTTAAATCGAAATGGCTTATCCCCGCCACCATGTAAGTTACCATGTAAGTCTTCCCGGGGTCTCGCTGCTCTTCCACGCTGTGTGCTGGTAGGTGCTTCCGCCGCTTCTCCAAAGCTGCTGGGCCCTGGGTCCTGCCGAGGCAGGGGCGGTGGTCACGGAGGCTTCCCCTGGCCCCAAAGCGGTTGTTCCTGATAATCACTTAAGACCCTGGTTGCGGACACCCGTCGTCAGAGACGCGGCGGCAGGTTCCCTCCTTTCAAATCGCGGTCCTGCTTTCCCAGTGCTGGGCTGCTGGTCCCTGAGGCTTGGTGTGCCCCAGATAAGCACTGACTCTGGGAGGCAGCCCACCCCGCACTGCCCGACGCATTGAAGTGTGTCCCTAGCTGGCCAGACCTCTTTTTTTTTTTTTTACTAACATGTAAAAGCGTGTTACTTTTTTTTTCCTTCCCCCTCTCCCCAAAGAACGCTGACTGGACACCATGTGTCCCAGCTCACGATTTGAGCTCGATGTTGCCCTTTTGGAAAGACCGATCCTAACGCTCTTGCTCTCCGCGATGTCTGGACCGAGCTAAGAAGCTAAAGACGAAAGCGTCGCAGCCAACATTTTCATTGTATCACAGGATCAGTGCTTAATTGCCAGCCATGCTCTTGCTCGATGCCAGCTGGGGGCGAGGGCTAAGCCCTGGGGGGTCTCCAGAAAAGCCCTGGGGAAGGCCTGAGCACCCGGGGACTTCTGATGCCCGCCTTGGCGGCACCCGCTGCCCTGGGCCTCTTCCAGAGGCTGCTGGATGCCCTGGGTCTCTTCCAGAGGGGACTGTGAGTGCCACCCAGGTTACGGGCTTTATGGGTGCCATCCCGCCCCCTCGGGGACAGCTTTCGTGGGGCGTGGGAGTGTGCTAACTCCTCTCCCCTGGGAGCCCCTCATCGCTCACCCTCAACCTACCTGCCGCTTGCTCTGGTGAATGTCTCAGACCGATGGGTCGCGTACCCAGGTTTCTGTAACTGGACTAAGTGGGTCTCGTCGAGGGACCGGTCCTTAGGCCCTTGAGGAAAAGGCTCGTAGATGGCCAGTCTCGGTGCTTTCCCCACCAAAAATGTGAAGGCAAGTCCTGGTATTTGTTGTGTTAGTGGAAGACCCGGTTTCTTTATAAAAGCAGCATTGCAAGTGACCCTTATTATCTATTCCATTGGACGTTTTCCCTGCCAACTCAACTGGGGCGATCACTATTTATGTAGCAACCAGACATCTTAACGAGATCCCTCTATTTTTTTTTTTTTTTGAGGGATGCTCAGGAATCACTCCTGACCTTGTGATTTGAAATTACTCCTGGTGGTGCTCGGGAGACCATACGAGATGCTAAGTCAGCGGCATGCAAGGCAAATGCCATACCCGCTGCTGTACTGTCTCTCCAGCCCCCAAATCCATCTACTTTTAAAATCGGATTTCAAGGAGGAAAGCACAAAGACTATTGTGGGGGCCGTTCCCCACCTAGGAGTTTGTTCTTGAGAACTGGGGCAGAGGCAAGCCGCTGACCATTGTGTCGGCAGCTCAGCGCGGGCACCGTAAGGCATGAAGCATTTGTAGTGAACACAGGTGTTGGTGTCTTGTCCTCCTGCCTGTTCGAGATTCTTCAAGGCCAGGAATCTCAGTTAAGAGTGAAGGGGACGCAGTAATAGTACAGCTGGAAGGGCATTTGCCTTGCGTGCGGCCAACCCAGGCTCCGTCCTTGCACCTCCTATGGTCCCCTGAGCACAGAGCCAGGAACAAACCCTGAGCACCACTGGGTGTGGAGCAGGAAGCAAAAAAAAAGCGAGAAAAGACAGCATTTCGCTTGAAGTACACGGACCTCTAGCCACATCTTTCTCTCTTCAAAGACTTAGAGCCCGTCTTCCAGGAGTGGGTTTAAAAAAATAAATAAAAATTTACTGTTGGCGGATGGGCTGTGAGGCCTCGGGGGTCCCACTTGATAACTGGGGTGTGGGTGCGGGTGGGGGGGTTCTGGTGAGCCTAGGGGGGCCCCCGGGTAGGGGAAGGTCCCGGTCTGCAGAATGAGCCTGTGCAGGAAGGGTGGGCCGGCCCCTCCGGGACGCGTGCCAGGGCCGCCACGCCAGCCGGCCCCAAGCCTGTCTGTCTGTCCCTGCAGGCCTGTCTCCTTCGTCCTACACGTTCCCGGCCCATGCGGCCGTCATCCCCACGGAGGCCACTCTCTACCAGCCGTCCGTCCTGCTGAGCCCGCGGGCACTGCAGCCCGCCTACTACCCGGCGGGCGCCCAGCTCTTCATGAACTACACGGCCGCCTACTACCCCAGGTGAGCGCCGTGGCATCCGCGCCCCCTCCCGTCCCGGGAAACGCCTCTTCAGTCCTTTGCTTCCCTCTCGGCCGTCTGGTCTGGTCTGGTCTGCCACGGCCTGGTCTCCCACGCTGCCGGGAGCAGACGCTTCCTTCTTAACCTCCTCTGGGGCCGCCACCCGGCCAAGAGAGAGAGGGCAGGGCTGGGAGGGCCTCCTTGCCCGCTGTCCCTGCAGGGAAGAGCACTTTGCCGGGCACGGGCCTGAACGGGGGGGAGCACGCCCAGCCATGCTGCGGGGGGAACTCGGGCCCCTGGGATGCCAAGCCTGCACTGAAGCTCCTTTGCACTGAAAGTGCTTTGCCTCCCCTCTGGCTCTTTCGTGTTGTGTTTGGTGGCCACTCCCGGCAGTGCTCGGGGCTGACTCCTGGCTCTGTGCTCAGGGGCCGTTCTTGGCAGGGTTTGTGGGTCGGACCGGGTGTGGCGCTGGGGATGGAGCCAGGTCTGCAGGGGCAAAGGCGCAAGTGCTCTTCCTGCCGTGTTGTCTCTCTGGCTCTTCTCGTTGGTGTGTTCGGGGCCACACGCAGCCGTGCCCTCTCAACGTCAACGTTGCTAAGCGTTGACTCCTGGCTCTGCAGGCGGGGCTCATTCCTGGCACAGTGCTGTCGCTCCAGCCCCCCGGGCCCTGTTCTTTTTAGCCCTAATTTTTTTTTTCTCGGGTGGGGTAAAATTTTCCCGTTTGGGAAGTACGAGGGAGCAGAGGGATTAGCGGTTCGAGAAGGGAGTCGGGCTGAGCGGCCACTGTGCCCTCCTGTCCATCCACTGACCGTAGACACTGCTTTTCTCCATGCTGTGCTGCCTCTGGAGGGCAGTGGGATGCGAGGAAGCTGGGCGTTTGGAAGTGGGGAGACGGGGTGGGGTGGGTGGGGTTGTGTTTTGTTTTGGGGGTCATACCTGAACGCCCACAGAGTATTAGGGGTTGCTTCTGGCTCGATGCGGGTGGTCCTTGTTTTTTGGGGATGGGAAAAATCAGAGAGGGGGGTTAAGGTGGCCTTGCATGCAGCTGTCCCTCTCTGGGTCTCCTGCATCGCCCGTGGCCCCGTGAGCACTGCTGGGTGTGCTTTGAGGATTTTGGTTTTTTGGGGGGGGGATTTGGGGGTTGGTTTTGTTGTTGTTGTTGTGGGTTTTGTGTTTTTTGTTTTTTTTTTGTTTGTTTGTTTTTGCTGTTTTTGGACTATCTGTAAAATCCTTGGAATTAAGATGGATAAGGAAATTCATTTATGTTTTTGGTGGTGGTTGTTTGGGGGCCATGCTTGGCAGTGTTTTGGGATTACTCCCAGCTCTGTGCTCAGGAATTATTCCTGGTGGTGTTGAGGGGGTAGGCCATATGGGACGCTGGGGATCGAACCTGGGTTGGCTGTGTGCAAGGCAAGCACTCTTCCTGCTGTACTATCACACCAGTCTAGGAACAGTTTTATTTTTATTTATTGGACTTTTTGGGTTACACCGGGCAATGTTCAGGGGTTACTCCTGTCTCTGCACTCAGAAATGACTCTTGGCAGTGCTCAGAGTGTCCGATGAGATGCTGGGTATCGAACCTGGACCAGCCATGTGGAAGACAAGCTTCTTAAGCTGCTCAGCTCTTGCTCCAGCCCTGGGGAAATTTTTTTCCGAATAGTACGGTTACTTAATTTCATTTAAGATACATATGAGGGGAGGGAGAGAGTCCAGGCTTCTCGGGGGAAAGCCAAGTAGGATATTCTGGTTCTCTTGCCCTGTGAGGTGGACACACAGAATATTTGATGTTTCTGGTGCCTCTGAGGTGAGCAGGCTTTCTGATGGCAGAAAAGGATGGTAGGCGTGTAGGTTCCGCAGGGTCTTCATGTGATGCCCCTGAGCGATGCGTGACTGTGCATTCAGCTGAAATCCCGGGCTGCTTTCACTGGGCACTTTGCCTTTGATTGGACTTCGGAGGTTACCAGACAGATTCATTTCCTGAGGGTGTTTTGGCAGAGGTCAACAAAGCCAGCTTCACCCCATGTGCAAAGCCTGGGAAAGCAGTAGAAATGACCGGCCGTCTGGCTGGGCTCGGCCTTTACTCAGCACCTGGCCAGAGTTTGCCGGGAGCGAGTGTGGTCTCGGTGTGGACAGTGGCTGGTTTCATGGAAAGCCCCGAGCCAGACAGACAGACGGGTCGGGGCAGTTCTGCAGGTTTGGAGACGCACTGGCATTGGCTGGCAGTGCGCGTGAGCCTGAGGGAGTCGTGGCTGGGTTTCTGTGATCAGGAGGGCGTGTGCCCGCTGTTCAGTCTCCAGACAAGCTCATCTCCATGCTGACGTGCGTCGCTAGGGGGCTCACATGCCAGTGGCACTGGAGGGCACAGCTTTAAAAATCGCTGTGGGGGGCCGGAGTGATAGCACAGCGGGTAGGGCATTTGCCTTGCACGCGGCCGACCTGGGTTCAATCCCCGGCATCCCA
>JAOXYA010040451.1:0-12599 GCA_028565675.1 Sorex palustris
GAAACCCAAGCACAAAAATTTGTAAGTCTACAACTGTACCTCATGGTGTCTCACTAATAAAAATTAAAAAAAAAATCAATGGATGATCCCTTCAAGCCAGTGAAGACAGAAAGAGACCTGGGAAGAGGAGCCCGGGGAGCTGGGGTTCCCCCATGCATCTGCTCTTCTTGGCAAAGGGTGTACAAAATTCTCACCCGGGCCCACAGAACATTATTCTGTTGATGGTGGTATATACGGTTAGATGCCACCTAGATATTCATGACTCAGGACATGGGCAGATACGCCACAGAGGCTGTAGACAATGATCCCAGGACCATTACCTTCAGCACTGTGGACAGGTATCACTAATAGTGACAGAAAAAGGATACAAAACTGAATAGACTGCCTTCCGTAAGTGAAAGACAACTAAAAGCATTCTGTTTTGTAAGTGCTACATTTCTTTCTTTCTTTCTTCCTTTTTTTCAGAGTGGGGAGTTTGGGCAACACTTGATTGTGCTCAGGGGTCACTGGTGCTGCTTAGGAAACCATATGTGGTGCAGATGATTTGAACTCGGGTCAGCCTGTGCATCGCAAGTGCCTTAACCCCTGTACTACCTCTTCAGTCCCCATATAACTGACATCTCATTCATGTTCCTACGAGGAAACATTTGGTCACCTCTGGAGAAAATTTTCGTTGTTCCAACTGGGGGAGAGTGTAACTGAGGGTGGAAAGAGTCCAGAAATGGGGTTGGAGCGATAGCACAGAAGGTAGGGCATTTGCCTTGCACATGGCTGACCTGGGTTCGATTCCCAGGATCCCATATGGTCCGCCGAGCACCGCCAGGAGTAATTCCTGAATGCAGAGCCAGAAGTAACCCCTGTGCATCGCCGGGTATGACCCAAAAAGAAAAAAAAAAAGACAGAGTCCAGAAATGCTGCTTGCAATCCATCCACACCGAGGATAGAGCCTCACCACAGAGATGCCACCTCAAAGTCACCAGGGCTAAGTTGAACGCCTGGCACTATGTCAGTGAACTGTGGAACAAGTGAGGGAAAGCCCGATGGCTGTACTGGCCAGCAGCAGTAAGGTTCCTGCACGTTCTGGGGGAGTGTTCAGCAGATTTCAGGGAGATGGTCCTCCTTTCTCCAAGAACAGCTGTGCCCTGCCCTTAACCGCCTTGGACACAGGAACTGCAGGAACCTCAAACCTGATTTCCCTCAGCCTCAAAGTGCGAAGTCCTTGGAACTGTCTCCCAAAGGGCACAAGGAGTAAGCAGGGCAGTTCCTGTGGGTGCAAGAAACTTTGCATGGCATTTGAATAGCAATGGGCTGGGGTGCTGTTACCACCTTACCACAGAAAGGCGTGGAAGGGTTAGGGAGGGAGGTAAGGGAGGTTCCCAACTAGAAGGAGGGGATGGGATTGGTGGGAGTCCAGGGTGCTTAAAGGCAGGACTGGAATCCTTTACTAGGTGGGATTAACCCTTGGGGAGCAGGTTGGAGTCTTTCCGTGGGCCCTTAGAATTGATGTGTGTGTGTGGGGGGCAGGTGGGGGGGGTTGGGGTTTGCTCAGAAATGCGTTTAGAATCCTTGGGTTAAAGTGATGAATCTTTAGAGCCAAGTTAGGCTCCTTTGAAGAGAGGAATTAGGATTCTTCTAGTGATTAAAAACAAAAAAAAAAAATTGGGTTCAGGGTTAAAATATCCCATGGGTGTGGTTACACATCCTTCAGATGCCAGACCTTGTACTGTGTGACTTCTGCCTGGTCTTGGATTGTAAAACTCAGCTTACCAAGGAGTGTGTGTTTGTTGGGGGGAGGGGGGTGGGACGGATAATGAAGAGGCAGACTAGAGGTGACATAGGGACAGTTATAAGTGCCTTGGGTACTTTGGAGATGGCAGCAAACATTAACACTATTGTAACCATGTTACCTAAATAACAACCACAATAATACAGGTGTGGAATTCAAATTCCTTTTCGGGGTAGAGTTAGGCTCTTGGCAGGGGAAGATGTGTTGGGGCTCTGGAGGGGGGTTAGGATGCCTGATGAATGGGGTCTAGCCAGGTTTCATCTTTGAGGCTCCAGGGAGAAGAGGGAACAGACTTGATGAGGGAGGGCTGGGCGAGCCATAGGCAGAGCACGATCCTTGCGTGTGTGAGCTCCTGGGCTCCATCTGCAGCATCT
Source organism: Sorex palustris (assembly GCA_028565675.1). NCBI lineage: Eukaryota > Metazoa > Chordata > Mammalia > Eulipotyphla > Soricidae > Sorex > Sorex palustris. The sequence goes on from JAOXYA010040451.1 coordinate 2,161, forward strand.
GGTGGGAGGAACAAAACACACTGGGGTGTGCCGTACGTGTTGTGTTAGGGCATTTGGGAAAGGGGCTTCGGGGTTAGGATCTTTGGGGTCAGATCACAATTGGGGGAGGGCGAGGTTCTAAGGGTTAGGATCCTAGGAATGAGGTGGGGTGTGGAGGGCTCGCCTAGAAACTTCCTGAGAGCACCGTTTGAGAAAAACCTGCTAAGGAATTCGATTCCCGTAGGTGGGGACCGGGCGGAAGCTCCCTGGGGCGGGGCGAGGCCTGGGGGCGTGACCACCTAGGGCTGGCCGGGGGCGGGGCCGGGGCGGGGCTACAGGGGCGGGGCTAGCATCGCCGGCTGCTGAGGCCGAGGGTGGCTCAGTGCGCGCCTCCGGGTCTTTGGTCCCAGTCCGGGCGCGCGTCGGAGGTGCGAGTGGCCGGCGGGGGGAACAGCCCGAGGGGGCTCAGGACACGGAAGCCCCTCGTGCTGCAGCCCTTCTTCTTCCTCCGGGGGCGCGCCCGAGGACCCCGCGGGCTGCCGCGCTGGGGGGCCGCTCGAGCTGCGAGGATCCGGGTTGCCCGCCCGACGACCAGCGGGCGCCCAGGTGAGTCCGGCGGGCAGGGCACCCGGGGACCCGGACCCCTGGCTTCCAGCTCGACCCGAGGGTGTACGGGCTGCGGGGGGCGCCCGAGTTGGGGGGGCGAGGCGCAGGTGGGGCCGGGCGGACGGAGGCGCCGTCGGGCAGTGGTGGACAGGCGAGACGCTGGACCTGACCCGCCCAGCTCGGGCAGACGGGGCACTCGCGGCGCCCACCTGCCAGGTGGCGAGTCCGGGAGAGCCAGCGAGTCGGGGAAGGAAGCTTTAAACTGGAGTCGTCTAGGTTCCCCTTCTGCAAAACAAGAAAACAAAAAAAAAAAAAAAAAAAAAAAAGAGAAGCAAAGCGCTGAGCCCAGGAGGGGAAGGCCCTTAGGGTTCCCGGTAGCGGAGGGGGAAGGGGGTGATGGGTCACAGAGGGGTGGCCGGAGGGCGACTGCTGGAGTGGGGGAGGGCAGCTAGCTGCAGATGTGACCTCGACCTCGAAAGCGACACACCCTGGCCCTAGCCTGCTGCAGCTAGGGCCTCCCCTACACCCCCAGCCCCACCCCACGGCCCAGTCCCCAGGAGGTCCAGGTCAAACCCCAAAAGCTTCTGGACTCACGCTCCAGGCTGGTTGGCCCTGTGGCCGTGGCGTTGTGAGAATCACCCCTCTCTGAATTCCTTCCCCCTCCATCATTTCTTCCGAGGCTGCAGTTTGGGAAAAGGGGCTGCTGGGCAGACGCTGTTGGACCGGGGCTTGGGGAGTGGATCTCTCCGCCTGTTTCGTGGCATGACCATGAAAGACAGTGACCGCTGGCCTACTGACTTATTTTATTTGGGTCTTTTTTTGCGGGGTGGAGGTCTCCCAAGCAGTGCTAGGGGCTGGGGCAGTTCTTTTTTTTTTCTTTTTGGGTCACACCCGGCAGTGTACAGGGGTTACTCCTGGTTCTACACTCAAGAATTACTGCTGGAGATACTCAGGGGACCATATGGGATGCTGGGAATTGAACCCAGGTTGGCCACGTGCAAGGCAAATGCTACCCGCTGTGCTATTGCTCCAGCCCCTGGGGCAGTTCTTAACTCAGCCAACTGGGATGCATGGTTCAGTGCTTAGGGCCCAAAGGTGCAGTGCTGCCCAGGGCCTCCATGACAGGAACCGCTGAAGTCAGGACCCCCAGCACACCCAGAGGTGCCGGGATGTGGAGAGTCGTGCTGGGATCCGACCAGGTTCTACACCTGCAAAAACGTGCTGTTTTCCCGGACCCGGGCCTGAGTTGCTGAGAGAGGCTGCCTGCTCAGTGCTGCTGGTGCCTGTTCACGGTGGCATCTCTGTTACAGATGAACTTTAATGTATGTTAGAACCACCTGCAAGGCTTGTGTCTCTCAGCCCCCGCCTCTGCCTTTCTGATTTGGTAGGTCTGACTTAGGACCGCAAGGATTTTCCTTGCCGGGTGGTGCTGTGTGGGATTCTCACTTTGAGAAGTGGATGCATTCGGCTCGCACAGGAAAAGGCCTTAAGAGGGACCAGCTCCCTAATCCAGTTTCTGTCAGCGATCCCCTTGGAGGGAAGAGGCTCAAATACAGAAAAGCAAGGAACCTTATATATTCCCCAAGAACTCACCACCTGGAAAGATCAGTTGTTAACATTGTTCCTGTTTCCCTCAGATTTTCTTTTAAGCTGTTGAGATTTGAATCCAGGGAGACACACACACACACACACACACACACACACACACGCACACACGCACACACGCAAGGCAAGAGCTTTAGCACTGAGCTAAATCCCCTGTGTTATTGCTGTTTTGGATTGGTTTTGGGGGGGGCCCACACCCAGTGATGCTCAGGGCTTACTCCTGGCTCAAGGATCACTCCTGGTTGGGTTCAGGGGACCATTAGGGAGTGCAGGGGATTGAATTCTGGTTGGTGGCTTGCAAGGGACGTGCCTTACCCGCTGGATTATGGCTCCAGCCACACACACCCCCAACACCACACACACACACAGTTTTATATGTGAGGTGGAGGGGGGCTGGTGCAGCTCCAAGGACTATGATATTAGGGATCTCACCTGGGGGTTCCAGCATGCAAAGCATGTCCTCCAGACCTTTGAGCCATCTCCCCAGCCCCTCGTCAGATTTTTAAAACTAAAATTCTAAACTTAAGAGTTTAGAATAAAAGTGAAGTGTCTCCCACATGTCTGCCCTGGTCCTGTTTCTTTTCCATCCCAGGGACCCCGCCTGCCATGAATTACAGTCCTTAGTGTGTTACCTATATATGCAGGCACAAAAAACGCATGCAGTTTGTTTTGTGCTTTTAGTTATTTGGTTTCAGGGCCACATCTGGAGGTGCTCCAGGGTTACTCCTAGCTCTGCACTCGGGAATCATTCTTGGCTTAACTCAGGGGACCATATGGGATGCCGGGGAACTGAACCCAGGTTGGCCACGTGCAAGGCAAATGCTCTACCTGCTGTACTGTCGCTCCAGCCCTATAATTTTGTGCCTTAAATGTCTATGTCAATGCTACTGGTGAGTTTCTGTGCTTTCCTTTTTAGTTGTTTCCTCATGTTCTGTTGTCAGAATCTATCCATTAGGAGAAATCCAGGTCCAGGCCATTCCTTCTAAATTGGTGTTCTAGCGGGTGACCATCTGCATTTTTCTCTTTCCCTTGTGGGCACACATTAGGCCTCTTCCAGGTGTCTACCCACTACATGCAGTAGTGGACTGCAGCACTCTGTTGGATGTAGTGTCATGAGCAGTACTTCTTGGGGGACAGGCTGCAAGCCTAGATGGCTCCCCGAGAGCGGGGAACCCTTATATTCTTTTTGTGTAAGAGGATGGCTGAGCCCTGCTAGAATGGGGAGGCCAGGGAGTCTGGGACAGAAGGAAAAAAAATCTGCTTTTGTTAATCTCCTGGCCACCCACGAGTTCTCACATTCTGAGCTGCAGAAGGACAAAGAGATTCAGCAAATTAACTCCCTGGCTCTGGCACTTAGTAGATGCTCAAACAGTGGAAGAGCAAAAAAAATTTTTTTTCAATTGGATTTTTTAAAATGTAGTGTCTTTTGGGTCCGGAGCAATAATACAGTGGGTAGCTTTACCTGTGGCTGACCCAGGATGGATGCCTGACATCTTTATATGGTTCCCTGAGCACTGCCAGGAGTAATTTCTGAGTGCAGAGCTAAGTGCATAACCCTTGAGCATCCCTGGGTTTGGTATCCCCCCAAAAAGAAATTAGTGTCTTTTATTTTGCATTTTTTGGGTCACACTCGGAGATGCTTGGGGGTTACTCCTGACTCTGCACTCAGGAATCACTCCTGGCAGTGTTCAGACCGCATGGGATGCTTAGGACCAAACTCTGGTCAGCCTGTGCAAGGCAAACACCCTTCCTGCTGTACTATGTTCCAGCCCCAATGTAGTGTCTCTTTAGTCTTCTTTTCCATGCATTTTTAAATTGAACACAATTAGGACAATGCCACAGATACAAATTGTATCCTACTTATTCAAGTTGCATCCCATTGCAAACATTTCCCATGTCATTAAAATGTCCTCAAGTCCCCGTACTCCCTGTTCTCTGTGGATGCCGTGGTGGTGACCGGGTTCACTACCTGCACAGCTTGCACAGGTAGTTGTGGTGTTTGGCAGGGTACAGTCCTTCAGAGTTTGTGTACCTCTTTTCCTGCAGTGCTCACACACCTGTCTGTGGTGAGGCTGGAAGTCACCCATTGCACTAGGTGTCTCAGAGAGAAGAGCATCAGGGCACAAAGAGAGCCTCTAGAGTCTCACTCAGCACGGGGCAACACTGGGAGACACACCTGCTTGCAAGGCAGGTGCTTTAGCTGGGAAATCTCTGGGATTCTATATCCTTGAATGTTTTGTTTGTTTGTTTGTTTGTTTGGGGACCACACTCAGTGGTGCTCAAGGATTACTTCCGGCTCTGCGTTCAGGGATCAGTCCTGGTGGGTCTGGGTGCCTTACGTGGTGCCGAGGATCAAACCCGAGTAAGCCGTGTGCAAGGCAAACCTCTATGCTCTGTCCTATTGCTCTGGCCCCTGAATTTGTAATGGATATACATGATTCCACATATTAGATGCACTATACTTTTACTAAGGCTGTAATGTGTTTTATGAATATAACGTATGTTATATGAACAATAAACTTATTTGCACTTGAGTTTCAGGCATGCAGTATTCCAACATTGCCCCATCACCAGTGTAAAGTTCCCTGCACTAATGTTCTCAGTTTCCCTCCCAACCCCTATAATTTTTTTTTTAAAGAAGAGTTTTTAATTTTTTTTCTTCGGGTCTGGAAAAATAGTATAGTGAGGAGGGCACCTGCCTTGCTGTATAGTCAACCTGGGTTTTAACCCTGATACCAAATATGGTCCCCAAGACTGCTAGGAATGATTCCTGAGTGCAGATCTACAAACAAGCTCAGAGAACTGCCCCCAAAATCAAAAGAAAAGAAAAGAAAGGAAAAAAGAAAGAAGAGTTATTTCTTTTTTAGAAGGGATGATTGGGTTTGGGGACCTCACCAGCTGTGCTCAGGGCTTACTTTTGCCTCTGTGTTTAGGGCTCATTCTTGGTGGTGCTCAGGGGACCTTCTTCAGTGCCGGGGGTCTAATTGGAGTTGGTCACATTCAAGGTGCACACCTTAACCCCCATACTATCCCTCCAGTCCCAAGGTAGAGTCACTGTGGTTTGTTTATCATTTAACCAGGGATTTTTAATCTAATTTGCAATTATTTTTAAATGTTTTGGGGGGTTCTGGCATAGACTTGGGTCTCCAGATATTGAATTCACAAACAGTGGGCAACTTCTCTCCTTTGTGGAGTTAGTTTAGCCCCTAAGTCCATATCAGTTGGCTCTACACAGCGATTTTTTTAAAGAAGTTGCCACATTTAAAATCAAGGAGAGATGGGGCTGGAGCGATAGCACATCAGGTAGGGCGTTTGCCTTGCACGCGGTCACCCTGGGTTCAATTCCCAGCATCCCATATGGTCCCCCGAGCACCGCCAGGAGGAATTCCTGAGTGCATGAGCCAGGAGTAACCCCTGTGCATTGTGGGGTGTGACCCAAAAAGCAATAAATAAATAAATTAATTAAATTAAATTAAAAAAAAGAATAAAATCGAGGAGAGGGGCTGGAGTGGTAGTATAGCGGTAGCGGCTTTGGGGGGGGGGGGCATTTGCCTTGTATGCAGCCAACCGGGATTCGATCCCTGGTATCCTAGATGGTTCGCTGAGCACCAACAGGAGTGATTCCTGAGCGCAGAGCCAGGAGTAACCCCTGAGCACCACCAGGTGTGGCCCCAAAACAATAATAATAATAATAATAATAATAATAAAATCAAGAAAGAACACAGAAGTCAGAACTTCTGTCTTCTGTTGAGAAATTGGAAGGCGACAGCCCTCAGACTAGCACCCCATCCCCCTTGCTTCCCTAATCTTTGCTCAGGACAACTTTGTTAAAGCCAAAGAGGGGTCTGCTCCTGGGCTCCCCCTGAGCTGTCCAGTTAGTACCACCCTGTCTGGACCACTTTTCTCACGTCATTACCCCATGTTTTCCTAAAGTCCCTAGCCGTCCTGTCATGACAGGCCTGCTCTTTCATATACATAAAAAAAAAGGAAAGTTGGTCTCAGAGAAGGTAAGGAACTTTCCCAAAGTCACACAGCAAATTAGTAGTACCATCGCTCTTAGCCTCTTTCTTAATAATCTCCCATGGCACTTTGCTCCCATCCTGTTTCTCGATTCCCCCCCCCACCAAACAGACCTTCTGTCCTTAAATCCTGTGACCCAGGACACACGTATGCAGCAGAGAGAGCAGGAAGCACTCTCATCTTTGCCAGAGGAGTACAGAGCAGAGGGTGTCAGGGACAGCTGGGTTTGAGCACTGCGCTTCAGGTCATGATGGGTTGGGCCCAACCTCTCACCTTCTGAGTCCCCACTTCCTCATGTGTAAAATGGGAATCGGGGGCCAGAGTGATAGTACAAAGAGTAGGGCATTTGCCTTGCACACGGCCGACCCGTGTTCAAACCCCGGCATCCCATATGGTCCCCTGAGCACTGCCAGGACTAATTCCTGAGTGTAGAGCCAGGAGGAACCTTGAGCATCGCCAGGTGTGCCCCCCCCCCCCCGCAAAAAAAGAAAAAGAATTTTAAAAGAAAAAAAACAGGAATTGACGGGATGTCACCTCACCATTCCCATGGTGAGTCCTTTGGTGATAACACACGTGCAGTAGTAACACTTGTTTTGCATGGGGTAGGGGAGGTGGAGTCTTAGTTGGAGTTTTCCAACCAAGACCCTAGAGAGGCCAAAGAGAGCTCAAAGGGCTGAGAACATGGCGTTAATGCAATGATGTTCACTGCAGACAGACAGACAGACAGACAGACACACACACACACACACACACACACACAGCTGGCGTGGCCTGCCACACATGTTCCACTGAAGGCATGACCTGTTGGGACCACACAACATATGTGGTCACCGAAGGCCGTGGTAGGAGAGTGGGGAAGTGAGAGAGAGAAGAGGAGGTGGCCAATGGCGGGGTCACCATCAAATCAGTTACCACGGGGTTCCCCTGATGCTCAGGTCACAAGGAGCCTGTGAGCCAGTGGGTTCCGGGGTGCGGGGACCAGCAGATACACCCTCCCCCTGCCATGGAGGACAGTGGGGGAGGGTGGTTACTTCCCTAGCATTTTCATGTGACAAGTTCATGGGCAGAGCTGGCCCTAGTGACCATGGAGAACTCTCGGACAGGAGCTGCACATGCCGAAGTAGTTTGGAAATGGCGGGGGTGGAGCGAAGGGACTCGTGTGTAAATGCAGAGGCAGAGGGGTAACCTGTAGAGGGGGTGACTACAGGTGAGTGACATATGTCTGTCATCTTTGCTTTTCTGCCCTCAGTGCAGGCATTGACAGGGCATGTGAGCCGCCTTTCGGTCCCTATAATATTTTTATTTTGAGCAAGGACAATACCCTAATGTTTTACTAGGTGACCAATGCTTGCCTTGCATGCAGCAAACTCGGGTTCAATACCCAGAACTTCTCATGGTCCCTTGAACCCATCAGGAGTGATCCCTGAGCGCACGACCAGGGATAAGCCCTGAACACCTCTGGGTGTGGCCTAAAAAAAAAACCCAACAAAATAGTAATTTTATTTGGGGGACTGCACACAGGTAAATACCTGAAGCTCTTGTACTCTCTCCAACTTTAAAACTTCAATAAAAGGTAATCTTAAAAAGCAAAGCATAGAGGCTAGAGCAATAGCATAGCGGGTAGGATGTTTGCCTTGCACACGGCCCACCTGGGTTCGATTCCCAGCATCCCATATTGTTCCCCCGAGCACCGGCAGGAATGATTCCTGAATGCAAAGCCAGGAGTAACCCCTGAGCATCGCCGGGTGTGACCAAAAAAAAGCCAAAAAAAAAAAAAAGAAAGAAAAGTGAAGCATAAACCTTTCCAGACAGGGGGAAAAAAAAAATTAAGATTGAGCTAGAGAAGAGAGCTAGAACCAGAGTTAAGTTGCTTGCAGTTGTCCGAGAGAATACCTGTGGGAGAAACCAGGCCAGGCCAGTTTGAGGAGAAGGTGGAGTTGACTCCGAATGAAGCAGGAAGGGAAAGGGAGAGAGGAGATGCCTTAGATGGCAGGGCAGTGATGGGGGAACTTGGCAGGAAGCCCGCCAGCTCGGGGTCCTCTCAGTATCCCTGCAGCCCAGCCCTTGCCTGGAACTAGCCCTGGCATCAGCGATGGCCACGCATAGCAGCTAAGGTTCTCAGTTCACATGGCTCTGTGTGCTGGGAGATCTAGGTGGTCCATCCTCAGGGCTGCGTCAGAGGCCTACAGCCTTTTCTTTTCTTTTTTCTTTTTTTCAGGGGGCAGAGGCAGAGGGCTATGCCTGGCAATGCTCAGGGCTTCCTTCTGGGCTCTGAGCTCAGGGATCACTCCGGGTGGACTCGAGGGACCATAGGGGGTGGTCCCCAAATTTAAAAAATCTATCATAAATCATTTACATTTCAAAAATTATTTATTTGTTATTGAATCACCGTGGGATACAGTTACAAAGCTTTCATGTTTGAGTTTCAGTCATATAATGATTGAACACCCATCCTTTCACCAGTGCACATTTTTCACCACCAATTTTCACCACCAGTGTCCTCAGTATCCCCCCATCCCACCCCTCCCCCTGCCCCTATGGCAGGCAGTTTCCCCCATACCCGCTCTCTACTTTTGGGCATCAATAAATCATTTACATTTGAGTATCAACTGCAATCTCCTGCAAGAATTTCCTGGGTACCAAGCAGTGTTCTTACTCTTTTTTAAAAATTAGTTTGGGGGCCACACCCAGAGGTGTTCAAAGGCTACTCCCAGGTTGGTGTTCAAAGGTTGCTCCCGGAAGTGCTCAGGACCAGGCGATACCAATACTGGGGATCAAACCCAGCCCTTCCAAATGCAAAGCATATGCTCCGTCCTGCTGCGCTCTCTGATGCCTCGAACTCTTTGAGGCTTAAGGGAGCAGAAATCCAACTCGAAGCAGGTTCACCTGCTTGAGTCCATGAGTCCACGCATGTCTCTGCCGCAGGCAGGCTGCATTCAAGGCCTCGGGAATCTGCTTCAGTGTTTCACGGCTCTGTTGGGCTACTCAATTCTCTCTTCCAGCCCGAGTTCAGCGGCTCGCTCTCCTTGGCCAGGGCTGGCTCTCCTGCCCGTCTCAGCTGCTGTTTCTGCAACTCTGGCTGGACCCTGTCACTGACAGGGGTGGCACTCAAGTCTACCCAGGTCTCTGACTTGAGAAGAAGGGAGAGGTGGCCCCCAAGGGAAAGTCAGAGGGTGCAGAGGCTCTGCAGAGCAGCACCGCAGCTGTCCCTTTCAAGAACAAACCATCATGTTGCACTTCCTCTTTGGAGAAATTGAGGCCCAGAGCATGGAGGGGCCTTGACTGAGGAGCAGGAGATGGCTCCAGGGCCCCAGCAGCCAATCTGGGACTATGGGAAGTCCCTGGGGGTAGGGGGGAGGTGAATCAATCAATGTTCTCATTTTCTTCTCATGCAATGATGTTGTGAGGGCGAGGAGCAGGTTTCTGGTCTCAGGGGTTTGGCCCTGATCTGAGGAAGTGTTCTTGCAAGGGCTGAGCAGCGGGGCAGACCACGTCTACTCTCAGAGCCTGGTCTGGAGCCACAAGCGTGTGTGCTCTGGACTGTTGAAAAAGCCTTTCACATCCCTGCTCTGCAGGAGCGCAGGCCAAGCCTGAGAAGCGCGGCAGCCCCTGGTTTACAGGGAAGCTAAGGGGGCTCCAGGTGGGGAACTGACCTTCCCAAGATGGCCAGATCTAGGTTCTAGAGGGGCACTGATCTTCCCAGGATGGCTAGAACCAGGTTCTAGATGGGGCTCTGATCTTCCCAAGATGGCCAGAACCAGGCTCCCAAGACAACTATTGAAACCTCACCCCACTCCATTGGTGGGTCTCTGATGTGAGTGTGTAAGAAATTATCCTGCAGAACTGTAGAAAATGCAGGCTCCAGGCTCTTAGGCCCTGGGATGTCTGGTTCCTTTGGTCCAGAGTGTGGCCCAAGAGGAGGCAAGAATCCGTCAGGAGATAGAGCATGGGGATCAGAGAGCTCGCCTTGCCCACGGCCAGCTAAACACCACCAGGAGTGATCCCCGAGCACAGAGCCAGGAGAGAGTCTTGAGCACTACCAGGTTTGCCGTCCCCACCCCCAACCCCATAGACTGATGTTCTGTATGTTTTGCAGTTTGCTTTTCTCATTCACAAGGGGCTGGAGCAATAGTACAGCGGGTAGGGCCTTTTCCTTGCATGTGGCTGACCCGGGTTCGATGCCCAGCATCCCATATGGTCCCCTGAGCACTGCCAGGGGTAATTCCTGA